>PVHY01003257.1:88660-111122 GCA_004024945.1 Uropsilus gracilis
TCTGAGTCATTGGTTTCTTTCTTTTTTTCTTTTTTTTTTTTAACATCCAGGTGAAAACATCCCCATCACTAATTTCAACTACTACATGAATGACTTTTACCCTGTATTTCAAAATAAATCTGCCTGTAGATGATGAGACTCATTTTTATATCTGAATTCTGAATATTTTTACATGATTGAACTATTGGACAGAAAAACTGACTCAACTCAATCATGTCCACCCTATCAAAATTAAGCTAAATTGTAAATATTTCATATATTGCCTTACTTGTGGATAGGTTATTAACTTACACTGATCAATTGGCTATGAGATATTTCCAACAGAATTTTTATATTCCTATAAGATATTTTGTAAAGGTCATTTCTATTGTTTTCATATATATAGACTCTATAGACTTTTATCTGTCTTTTTATGCTTCTAGTAACAATAGAAGGCTTAAAAATGATCTAGATTTCAAGGGTGATCTTTAAAGAAAAACATCATTTAAGTGTGGTTAAAATTTGTGTTTGCCCACTACAAGTAACATAAAACTTTTGGTTTGGAAAGAGAAACAAGATTTAAATTTACAATCAAACTTAGAAATATAATGCTTTTAAGTATTTATGTCTCAGTAAATTTATGCTTTTTTAAAAAATTTTGACTTTATTGTTTAGTCTATAAATAAATAGGTATATAATAAAGGTAGAAAATTTTATGAAATAGAGTGAAAGAAAGGAAAATAAAACCCATTTTTGGTCTTAAATCATTATTTTTTGTTCAGGTGTTTAAACAAGTATCTGCTTCAACCTAGACTCAACAACTGATTTCCACTGTTCTGCTGTTGTAATGGGTAATTTTATATTGCTGTTTCATGTATCTGTTGTATATCATTGTTCCTATATACCAAATTTTGCTTTGTTTAAAATTCCTTTGAAACTTATAATATTGATAGACTCCTCTTAGTGAGTAAATATAATTCTTGCTAGTTCTGATTTACATTGGGATAGATTGAGCCTGTGATCTGGTACTCTAATTATCATACTTTTATCTTTTTGACCTATAAGGTCAGCGTTTGCTTTATAAATGGACAAAATGGATAGAAGGATACATTTATTGATTTTAAAAGGTGAGTAATTTATATAGGTGGACACACTGTCAAGACACAAATAAAGAAAAGCTTTTTCCCCTTTGTTTTAGACTGCCCTTTATATCACTGAGGAAAAGTACAGATTCCTTCTCAAACATTGTCTTCAACTTTTCTGGATCTAAAATCTAGGAAAAAATCCTAAATCGCTAACAATCATCTACTTCCAAGAGAAAAGTTTGTTAGCCTTCTGTATAAGAATGAACAAACAGAAAATGATTACTGGGCAAATACACAGTAAGACTCAATTTTGGGGGAAAATGAAGAAATCAGATTTCACTCAAGACCTTGTTTTTTTGTCATATCAAAATAAGTTTTTGCTTGTTATCTTCCAGATATATTTCTTTCTCAATTTTAGAAATGCTAAAGTGAAAAATATCATATTTCAATCTTTGGTATATTTTTGGAAATTTCACTATAGACCATGAAGACTTAATTATAGAATATTACAAATTAACACAAAGATTACAGCTATAGAACCATCATTGTCTACTTGTGCAACATTCTTATGCAGATAGTAAATCTACATGTGTGAAAAGACATTTTAAAGATATAAACTATGAAAAAGGAGAGAGATTAGCAAAATGGAAATTGTCAAAAAAGTATTTGTTCTTTCTCATCAATTGTGCATCATCTATCATTTAAATAATTTATTCACTATATATGTATATTAACTTGTTCATTCATTTTGTATTTTCCTAACGTCAACAGCGTGACTAATAAAGAATACACGTGGGTTTAGGTGAAAAAAATCTTTCTGTTATCCTTGATGTTGTCTTGTGACAGCTGCCTTTGATACTTTGTTTACCTAATAATATATTATTTAAGGGATTGGATGAATTGACAGACTTGTTGGGTGTTCTAAGCTGTGACCATATTAATCTGCTGGATTTTCTTTTCCCAGGAGACCACTAGACTTCTGTTAATAATTCTTACACCAACTTCTACATTGCCTTTGGTAGTCAGTGCCCCATCCCACCCAAACTTTGCTCTTGTGGTTCTCAAGGTCCCTGTTAAGTCTCAAGGAACCTTGTGAGCAAAACTAATATGAATATAGCATAAGGAATTGTCTGCCTGTTTTGAAAAAGTTGCTGGTTCAGAAAATTGACTTTTGGAAAATTGATTTCATGAACACTGGTTTTCAGGGAAATTATTTTTAGGTAATTGATTTAGATCCCTGCTACTTTCTTTGCTTTCTGGTACTGATAATAGTCACTGAAAAATGGAGCAGTGTCACAGCTAAAACCCTCTAGTTTTTCTGACCATGGATATGAAATTAATAATTTGATCTTAATAAGATGAGCCTGATAAGATGATCAGTGGATAGTGAATCAGTAAACCCCACTGTTTTACAGCTATTTTCTGCCACTCTATGTTTTGATGGACTAAATTTTCTAAATCCATTACTGATGAAAGGAAGTAATTTCTAAAGTTAATGCTCCTACACAATATTTTTCCTCGTAGGAACATTTGTTCTCTTTGCTTGTTGCTTCTACCTTTCACATTTGTGGTTTAGTGAGGTTAATGAAAAGAAGATGAATATATAAGAATGACTAATTCAGTCTGGTGAAACAGTATTGCTGAGGAGTTGTTAGAAGATTTTCCAAAAATGTTAGAAAACAAGTGCTGGATCTCACCCTAAAAAAACAGATGGTTGTCACATCATAATCTGCTCCAGTTAAACATGAAGGAAACCAATAATAGTAATAATAATTCCATAATGATGATAATAATAAAAAGGTGGTGGTGGTGGTAACTATACAAAATCATTCCATGTCAGTCACTTTAGTGATTTGTGAGATACAGGATTTAATTCTAATTCACTCTGAATTAGAATCAGGGTTCTGTGTTGCTCGACAACCACAGCATGATGCCTCTAGTTTCTTCAGCTATTGAAATAGCTTAAACCTTTGTGTAATGGTTTCTCTACCACTACTCCTATGTTCAAACATGGATTTCTTAATACAGGGGTGGGGGAAGGAATGAAAACAGTAATGACATGTATAGTTATAAATTGTGGATTTCTCTTGGCTTAAGAAAGTAGAAATTGACATTTTAAAGGAACACAACAATCACCTCTCAGAGAGGAAACCTATTAACTAATACACTGTTCAGACAAGATTTAATGCAAGATTTAATACAGTGAGACTAAATCTCTCCCTTTTCTTCTATCACCTTATTATCACAGAGAGGTGAAGAAACTTCTTTCGAAATCAGTCAGGATCTCTGACTCCTACATGTTCTGAAAAACATGCTCAGAAACAAGGTCTTCTATTATATATGAGTTTCCAAAGGAACTTGTTTCCTTTAACTTTTTAAAAATCACTGAGTTAATTTGAGCTTATGTTCTGCCTGTCTTTTAGCCTCTGAGTGCCACAGTGGTAGTTGGAAGAGTTTTATTATAAGAAAGTTTTTTTTTTTTTTTAAAGCTATCAGGCACCAAGTTCTCCAGTTAATATATTTTCTGATCAAAATTGCCATCTTAAAGGGCTCATCCAATAAAAGCACCAACAATTAAGATTATAAAACATGAGCTAGGTTCTTTAAGATTTGACTCTGGAAGACATCACCTTACCAACCAATAAAGTATGGGACAATGTGACATTGTGTATTTGCTTAGTGCTTCCCTTCACCCATCTCATTTATTCTGAATATAAACAATATCTAGGAAAAGTTACATGTAGATATAGATACATAGATGTAGAAAGATTACAGTTAGAAGAAAAAACAGGACTTAGACAATTGAGAGAAACTTTGAGAACTCTGTATTCATACAAGGCTACAAGTGAATTAAAAAAAAATGTTGAAAGCATTGTTTTCACATTCTGATACCAAATGCCCCCAACTCTAACCAACCTTCCCACACTCTAAGGATAGAACTAGTCTTTAATTCAAGTAAAGTGACAGGAAGACAGGAAAACATTCTGTCTTTCTAGGATGAATTTTCTTGAAACATTTTGTCACAGAAGGAAAGGAAACAAACAAAAGAGACAGAGATCACAATAATTTGTTACAAAGTGTAGATTTTGGTTAGAGAGTATGTCTCCCATTGTTTCCAGCCTCTGAGTTCCTTTCCAATTTCCCATTCTGTTTGAATTTTTTTTATGTTCTGTTTACAGAAAGGGCAAACCGCAGATGGAGCCACTATGAGTATTCCTTTACTGACCACAGAATCTGGTTCTCTAGAAGTCTGACTTTGAAAGTGCCTGAAGTAAGATAAATTTTTACACAGCTCTTCGATCTTAGTGTAACTATTTTTTGTTTAATTTACAGCCTTTTGTGTGTATTTATTTTGTTCTTGGAAAATATGCAAAAAGACATATTGAATGATCTTATGGTTAGAGGAGATAACTACTTTGAATTTTTGGTTCTTCAGAAATAGAAATTTATTTGAAATAAATTATCTAAACAATGTACATAGGCCTGCTAATTTTTTCCCTGTTAATGATGCTTAAAATGCTGTACCAAATAAAATAGAGAAAATGGAGAAATATTAAAATTTAAGAAATCAAATTGTCAACACTTAAAATTAAATAGTATGTTTTTGGAAAACTTGTAATAGAATAAAAATAATATTTAATCACCCAAACAGCTTTATAATACATAAACATTTGGAGAATATGAAAAAATCTCTTTTAATTCAACAATACACAATTTAAACACAAAAATAATTTTAAAAGTTCAAGAAATATATATTTTATGTAGTAAAACTTCATATACCACCTGAAATCCTAAATAAAGGGAAATATCCTAATGGGAAGTTGCATTATCAAATTCAATCCAAATGCATCAACAAAATTGCAAAAATTTGTGCATTTTTCTAAAGTTTATAAATGATTATAATATCTGAAGTTTTTAGAAAATTTAAAAAAATGAATAATGAGATTTTTAAAAAATTACAAACTGATATATATATATATATAGATATAACATGTGATGCTTGATGCTTGGTAAGCATCACATGTTCAGGAATAGTTTGAGTAAACAATATAAAATTATTCTGTCTAGTAAAGGTTATAGTTGAAACAAATGAAGATGTGTGAAATTTAACAACTTGGAAATTAAAGTCACTGTTCCATTCTGCTTACATAAGACCACATGCAACTCAAAAACAAAAAACCAAAAAAGTACTACCAACACCAATAGCTTCCACTACTGCAACACAAAAATAGAAGGAAAGGAAGAAAGATATATTACAAATGTGAAATAATTTATACCATTTAAGTATAAATTCAATCTATAAAATAATTTAAAAATTAGTTATGATCAACATAGTGATATGTAGTTAGAGGCTAGCAGCAAGTAATTTATGAGAATTTCAAACTAGAAATTTAAAATAGGAAAACATTAAAAAGTAAAAAGAGAAATATAATACACGGTATAATGACTGTGTAAAAAAGGCTCTCATAAGCATTATGTCCAAGTAATACATTAACTAGTCAGGAAAATAAAACACAATGAAACCAAACAAAATGTCAACTGGGCATCTATATCAAATACAAAATATTTTCTTCTTCTGGTTACTATTACATACATAAGACTGTAACTGAAAGACAGATCCTTCTTTGGGGCATTCATGATATTTTTTTTTTTGAGATAGTTAAATACTAGTATTGACCCTTGAAAATAAATCTGCATTGATGGCAAAAGTTACAATTGATGTCTTGAAACACATAGTAGATATTTATTTGGTTCTCCATCTTACTCAACAGAGAATGTGTGGTGGTCTGGACATGTATTAACAATTCATTGTAGTGAGTTTATAGTAGGCAAAGTGTGTTGTAAAAATTAAGCTCATTTGTACAATAAGAATACATACTGTGCTCATTACATGGATAAGCTATAATCATTACATAACATGGCATACACTATATAAAAGACTAAGTTGTGTAACCTTGCAATGCAGCTATGATAATTTGATTGTTAAACCTCCCTATTTAAGTTAGGCCAATCAGATAATATTGTTGCTACTTGGTTCTTTTTTACCTTCATTCTTAATATACATGAAAAAACTAGTCTTTCTGAATTTCAGTATGTACCGAGTTTACATATTTTGTAATGCACAAAAAATGCATATATTAAATGCCAGTCCAGTCTAGTAATCTAAGGTACAATTTTTATTACAATAGCAAAATCAAAAAAAAAGGAAAACTCCAATAATACTGTGGATTTTGCTGTTATAAGGTAACGTTGTTTAAACATACAACAGATTCTAAATTAAAGAAATACATAACTTTTCTGTCATTTACTCTGCTTCTTAAAAGAAGAAAACTTTCAGATTTAATTTATAGCTTTTGCTTCACTATGTTTTTGTTAGTTTGTGGTCTTTGGTATATATATATATATATATATATATATATATATGTATACTTTTCATTTTAATTATCTATCTTTTTCTCAGGAAAATGATAAAACTTGCAAAATATTATGATTTTAGAGACTTCCCCTCCACCAAGATAATTGTACTTTCACATAATGGAAAACAGCTTTCAATAAAATAAACATAAATAAAACCACACACACAGAGGAGTATTGATCTGTTAATCATTAATCAAAAAGCAACTTGTCCGGCTGATGACATTTTTGTTATATGGAGCTTCATAATTTCTAGCAAATGCACAGAGATAAAGCATAATAAAGAAGCATGAAAGTATGTGATTGAGTAGGTGTTTGTTTATTGATTCAATATATTTATTGAACTCATTCTTGTCAGGCAATCTGCTTGAGGATAGGGAGACAGTAAGATGTGTAAATGGACTTTACAATAGGAAACTAGGGATACAAGAAGTAGACTTCTAATTATGTCAAGCTGTATTAAAATAACAAAAGAGCCATTTATTCCCTATAAGTCATAGAGAAAAATTAGGAAAAAAAATCTTAGTGGCTCTATTAGCTTATTGCAAATAAATCATGAAAAAAAGTTAATTGGAAAATTTAATATCAGTTTGGCCAAACTGACTTCAGTCCAACATGAATTTTAAATGCTAAATAGACTATGAAGAGTTAAATCTTGCATTTTTCCAAGATAACATTAGGTATTTTTTGAGGTAATAAATTATATCTAGACATTAAAAAGCATTTCTACCTTAAAATCACTTTAGACCATGATCCTGTAAATTGCTGGGTGGAATCCGAACACAGATAATTGTTGATTGAAAGCTTAAGTTCCAAGTAAGTTGTTTTTCTAAATTACAATTTGATTGTCTTCAAAATATATGTTCAGAATACAATAAAAGTTAGGTTTTATGTAGTAATAGTTGTTAAAATCACCATAGCGCTAAACTACACTTTTCCTTAATTAAAATGATTATTGCTATATGTCTTAGAATCTTCATTTTTTATGTAAAAATTTACAAATGAGCAGAATAAATACATTTAGAAACATCTCCCCTTTCCACTTTCCATTTGTTCAGAGTTAGGTGACCAAACACAGGCTCATATTACTTTTACATGAATAAAGCTGTGTCAGAAAATGAACTGGTCATGTAATAGAATTCAAAATAAGGTTTTCAAATTTTATTTTTGAGAGAGTTTAATATAAAGAAAATGAAATACTTGAAATTCTTCCACAAAATAAGTTTGATCAGTGTTTTTCATTAACAAATTAGTAGTAGTATTCTTTGCTTTAATTTTCATGTGCATTAGAGACATATCTTTTCCTAAGCACAAAACTTTTATCTGTAGTGCTTTCTAAAAATTTTAAAAGATTATCTATAACCAAGTAAATTGAATTTATTTTACTGTAATGAAGTCATTCTCAGTATTGTTTCATTATTGAAATATTGTTAATAATATAATTGCATCCATAATTATTTCATTATTTCATTATCCATGATTCTTGGCTTCCCTATGATGGAAATTCAGCTTGAATTGTTTTAAATGGTAAAAGGATATTGTAGTCTTTCAAAACTTAAATAATTATATTGAGTCTGGCATTTAACTTAAGGCAAAGGCTCAAATAAAATTATCAATTGATTTGCTCTCTCTCCATGTTCAGCTTCACAATTCCTGTGAGTGGATTCATCATCATGTAAGCCTCTCTAACCGACAGCCCTTAGCAACTCCAAATACATACTACTTTTATAGTTAACTGTTTCTAAGAAAATAAAGATTTTCTGTCTCAGTGATTCCAACCAAATTCTTTTATTAAGTCTCTTTCATCTGACTTGGGTCAAGCAATTATCCTTCAACCAATAAAAGTCAGTAGAGTCTTTTAAATCTCTGAACATTTGTGATTGGTGAAGAAAGGGTTTACTCATCCATGTTTGCAGCTACAAGCTTACTCGAAAGTCAAGCTTACTCGAAATTTTTAGTTATAAATATTAGAGAGATTCTATTTTCAGTGGCATTTCAACATTCATATATACTATTATACCCATGTCAATGAATATATGAAATACTTCATAAAAAAGAAAGGAATAAATGTAAGTAATATAAAAGTGCATTTAGATTAACAGAAGAGACATGAATGCCTGTTTTATAGAAACAAAATTTCCACTAAACCAATGTTATTTTCATATCCAACATTATAAATTAATTTCATTAGCCAAAGACTTTCTAGGAATTGGGTATTGGTATTTTAATGTTTTTGTCTCTTTTCAGTCATTTTTTTCTAATTCAATCTTTTGTCCACCTCTACAGTTTTTCACTTGAAATTTTCTGATTTTTCTTGTCAGGAGCGGGAAAAGAAGGTTGCCTGAAAAAAAAAAAAAAGTTGCCTGTTGAACAAATGCTCACAAATATGAGGAAACTATAAATTCCTGCCCACCAGAGTAGAGCATAGCTTTCAGAAAGCCCTGTAAACTATATCAGTTCAGATAATAAAGGCATCCTACAGAGGGTCTGGTGATGGCCATCTATCCTAGATAAGCAGATGCCTACAGAAAACTAGTCCCCAGTAAAACTGATGTCAAGCAAAAGGCTGTTGTAATTGCAGAACTGTGTTATATGAACTGTATAAACGCTGTATGAAAAATAAACTCGTGGCCAGCGGATCAAGAGAAAAGCCGCTGTGCCCTCCTGCCCAAGAGATCGTCTTGATCTTCTTTGATTGTAATCCTCACCCCTTCCCTCAGGCACCGTTCCCCACTGTGGCTGGAACGCGGGATTTTTTGTTTTATATCTTTCTTCCAAATTTCTGATCTTTAATGTTAGAGCTGCTGAAATTAAAAATGGAGTCAGTTATTTTTATATGAACAAATTAGAAGCAGAGATTCAGGATAGAGACTTAAATTTACCTTAAATCTACTTAAATTAGACTTAAATCAAGTATCTAATCAAGAACCAAGAATCCATCATGGCAAAAGAACCACATGAGTAGTGGGAGGCTCAGAGAGTTGCTATTATTTCCTTGTCAAATTTACATTATTCCACTATTGATCCATCTTGTCACTATATCTACTTAACATTTTGAAGATCCCTTTCTCTCCTTTTAGAATAATTTTAGAATAATTTTAGACTAATTTTCTTTCTGTACTTATATCATTTTCATCACAGTATGTTTATCAGCAAATAAGAATGGGTTACTGTGTCATAATAGTGATAAAATTCTGACATCAATTTACATGGAAGAATTACCAGATTTTTACTATTAACTGAACTATTAAAGTTCAGTTGAGATGATGACATAAAATTTATCATGCTAGCCTTGCTTATTGTTATCATAGTTGATCTATCAAAAGTAGTCCTTGTTAGAATTAAAAAATAACTCTAGTCTTGCACATGTGTTTGACTGAATTAAGTGGATATCTAAATCATATTAGATTCACTAGTATTTTAAGATAACATATGCAGTTTTAAACAATCATTTAGTATGACAATGATTAAAATGATTCATAGTTTTGAATTAAACAGACTGTCTTTGACACCTCACTAGACTCTCAGCTTGGGGTCAGGTCACCTTTTCTATTTGTCTTCCAGATAAACGGTGTTGTGCCACGTTCAAAAATTAAAAACAAAACAAAACAACTTACAGTTATCCTGGAATTTTTTACTTTTCCCATATCTGTTTGTATCAGAAAAGGAGAAATACTATACTTCCCATAAGCTTACTGTCATCAGAAGGTTGTTAGATAACTTTCTCTATTTTTCTTCATTAGGAAAGAAAATCATGGAGATTATTTCCTTGCAACTTTTATTTTTATTAAGGTACTTTCTCCTATTAATATTCAAAAGCAGTAAAAAAAAAGGGAAGAAATTAAAAAGACCTTCAGAGGAACATATATTCTAGAAGGGGAAAAAAAAAGCTTAAAAATGTGGTAAATTCACTCTGGGGGAAAGTACACCCATAAATAGTAGCACAAATGATGATAAATATACAATATACTCTAGATATTTTAGTAACCATCATGATTTCAGCATCTAAAAATCTATAAAGTAATAACAAAATAATATTTTAGGATGATATGTAGATAATTCTATCTTACTAGTAGTATAATTTCAATTCAAGAATAAAGTCTTAAAAAGAATATACTGATTTTATAAACTAATATTTATCTTAGGCAACTTTATGGAAAAGTATGTCTTGTTCTTTCCTTTTGTTAAAAAAAAAACTGATTCAAGCATAGGGGAGAAAAGAAGGGAGTGGGGAAATATTTATCCAATTTCCAGAGAAACAAATTCAACAGAGCCTGATAGACTTCTAAGATCATGTAGGGTTTTTAAGTTAAGTTCAACTCATAGAAGTTTTGTATAAAACTTCTTCTATAAAATACTATTTTATTCAAACAACTAATCTTTCAAATTTCTAATAAAAAAAACTTGCTCCTAGATTCAAACTTATCTGAACGTCTCTTTGTATTTCTGCTATATAATTTAATTTTCTCCAATTGAAAGACATTTTATCAAAACATAATCATAGTACCTTAATATGTTGTTTTAAGAGTGAATATTAATTCTAAATCTGTTCATTATTATGCCCATAATTTTTGTGTTTTCTAATTTAGCATAAATTTATCTGTAACATTTAATACTAATATTAAAACAACCTTGAAAACTGTCAATTTACTCATCTTTTCCCAATCAGCAAACATTTACTTGAATATTCATTTGGTTGATAGTTTGGTTGATAGTTTTATTCCTATGTAGCAATCAGCTCTTGTTCTCCTTGTTCTTGTTCTCTTGCTTCTGTGCTATTGAAGTATTACAATAGTCTCAGAGCTCAGTTTAGAAATCTATAGTCTTTCTACATCCTATTCCAAAATACTGTGTTTGAAGATTCTCATTCTGACTTGTCTCAATTCAAATTCTTTAGATTCTTTATTAGATTGAAGTAACATTGCACCACTACATTATGTTTCAGATGCACGTTATTAAATATCAACATATGTATATACAAAATTAAGCATAGTAAACATCCAATTTTCTGCATTACCATGCAATTGACTCATTTTGACAGATTTGACCCTTTTCCCTTTCCTTTCATTTAGTTCATCTTTTGTTTGGTTTCTCTATATACCACATATATGTGAAATCCTATGCTGATTCAGGATGCTTTAAGACCTTTAATTGAATAGTGATATTTGCATTAGGCAGGGTTTTCCAGAGAAAACACAGGAAATAAAATACAATTGTGTGTGTATGTTTGTGTGTGCATGTGTGTGTGCATTGAGCCACACAGGTGTGGGTCCTGGTGTGTCATGCAGATTCAGAAAGACTAAGAATAGTTAACATCATAGCTCCTGTCCAATAGCAACCTGGAGACAGAATTCGTTCTCGTTTTTTTCTCTTAAGGCTTTCAACTTAAAGTCTTAATAGGGATCCACATGCCTTACAGATGACAATTTGCATTTTTCAATGTTTACTGATTTAAATTGTTATCATATCTTAAAAATTACTTCCAGTGATATTTAGAGTGATGTTTTACCAAATATCTGTTTTCTGTAGCTTATTCAATTTGATATATTTTTATCATTGCAATGAGCTGAACATATTTTTTATATCATTGCCATCATTTCAGTGAAATTTAGCGAAGAGAATAGATTGAAAGAATGAATGGCACTCTATAATATTAAGAAGGAAATCTAAATCACTCCCTACGTTTGACTCCATTTTAATTACTGTCCATTTTAATTTAATTGTCTTCATGCAGAATAAATTGAAGCATGAATTACGTTTAAGTCTACTAAAACATCTTACTAGCCCAAATCCATTTAATATTTCACTTATTTTGTGACAAGTTGAATGAATGACAATCCATAACATAGTCAAGAAGTTTGGAATTTGATCCTCTGAAGAATTTACTCTTTCCAATGGATTCTCCTTGTGGGGGCTATTTCTGAGATGTGGGTAAAAGTTTGAACTGATTCTGTGATTTTAATATCTTTCTCAGATAACAAAACATATGGTTATTGTTGTCAAAATTAAGTGAGCATTGAATATATCAACTCGGTTTACAGAATCAAATTTGCAAACCTGGTTAACAATTAAAACAGTTTGTCTTACCTATGTCACTTTAATTTCACCCAGGATTGACCTGGGGGGAAGTAATAAGGGAAAGAGCATACTTGTGTAAATATAGATTATTCACACTTTAATTACCATTGATGTCTGAAAATGCCTTTTTGTATTTTGTCAATATTCCCTCACTAACCCTTTAACTATAGCTCTCTAGACTTGGGTAGTACTTCTGAAGTAACCTTGTTTATGCCACACAGGCATTAGTTGCATCCATTAGACACTATCAGTGACATTTTCGTATTCAGGCTGAATAACAAGGAATCCAGATATGTAATAGGTTATACCTGCAGTCATTTGTTATTTCTTAAAGTCTATAAATATGTTGTTGGTTTAGGCTTGGTGTGGTTGAACTGTTTCAATTTTCAGTGGTTTGGGTGATATATTAGCTGTATATTAGTCTGTATATTAGTTAAGCATTGAAAGGCATTTAGCAATAAGCACAGATTTTATAAATATTGGATTTAATAGAAAAATAATTCTTTCACAAAAAGTCAGGAAAAGGTATCAATTTAAGCTATTAATATTCAACAAACTGTTTCAAAAAAGTACTATCAATAACATATTTCAATACAAAAATAAATGAAGGAATGATGATAATATACTATCAGAAATCATTTTTAGGTAAGCCTAATAATTATCAGAGGACAATGCAACATGCTAGATAAAAATTTTAAATTATGACACTTTAGGCATGAGTAAAATATGAAGTACATGGCTATTGTTTTAAATGGAATAATCCAAGTATTTGGTTATCTAAATTGTTAAGATTATGTAATGCATGTGAGAGTTGAAGAGAAATTAAAAATGTTCCTCTTAGTCTAGTGGAAAACCTATTCCCTTGTCAGAAATAGTGTGGGGTTTCACATACATATATCCCTTACAAGTTTATAAGACCTGCAGTCAGGTAAAGAAAAACAGCCATTTAGAGGAAATGATTGCCATAAGGTACACATTTTTCTCACATATTCTCAACATATCCAATTCAGGGCCTAAAAAACAGACTTGAAGAGCATACGGACAGAAAAATACTAACTTAATTCTCTAAATTTAACATTTCCAAAGTGTCCTAAGATTTGGTCCCTTGAATATCTGGATTTCAATATTCAAAAATATTTTTTTAATTTTTACATTATAGCAAGTAGCTGTAATGCTTTCTAGAAAATCTCTGAGCATTAAGAGGACTGAGTTTAGTTTCTTAGTACAGGAGGGTTCAAAATTATTAGGTCGTGATTTACAGGAAACTGCTATTCTTATATGACTCGCATTTTACTCATGTCCATTTTTGTTGCTCAATTAAAATTCTTTGCTGATGCTATGTCAGTAATGATTTTACTGGAGAGGAATGTCTCCTGATGACTATAGCAATGGAACTTTGAATAAACCACGATTTTTGAGTTTTATCTTTCCTATATGAGCTTTACAATTGTTGAAGCCAGAAGGTAGAGTATAAAGGAATGCTTGATTTAAAACACGGTAATATATGATTTATTTGATTAATTGAGTGATTAAATGCACATTTTTTTTTTTTTTTTTGAAGACTAGGTCTCACTATTTTTGCCCGTAGAACCGCAGGCTCACATTGACCAGAGTACCACAGACTCAATCAATCCCCAGCCTCAGCTTCCCAGATAGCTGGGATTATAGGCCCGCGCCACCATGCCCAGCTATTTTTTTGGGACTGTCTCGCTACGTTGCCCCGAGCGGGACTTGAACTGCCATCTCTAGCCCCAGCTGCTTCATAGGCTGAAGCTTACAGGCATGCGCCACCCTGCCCAGACTAAATGCACAATTAATTTAAGATGGTATTATTTAAGTAATTAATTTCAAAAAGACAAATTCATTTTGTATATATACCATATCAACTTAGTAATCACAAAAGATAAACTCATGCCATTTGTAGCAACATGGATGGAGTATGAAAGAATAATGCTAAGTAAATAAGTCAGAAGGAGAAAGATAGATCCTGGGTGTTACTACTTATATTTAGAATATGAAATCTCTAAATTAATTGTCACATAAAGAGAGCTGAAAAACTAACTCTTGGTAACTGACTGCAGAACTGAGACACTAAGGGAGAAGGGGAGGTTCGGTTGGGAAAAAAACAAGGAGTAAGGGAGTCATGATGCATCTGCAGGGGTGGATTATGGGGGAGTAGGTGTGGTAGATGCACAACTCTGGTAATACTTGATATAATATATAATAGAAACTCAGTTTAAAAAATTATTAAATATTTTTTTAATGACACATTCAGTTCTCAAGTATAACTCAATATGGTTTGTCCTTTTAGAATAACCTGAAGCATTAAAAAATATGTGTGGGTTGCACTGGTTTTTTGACAGATACTTAGGAATGATTTCTTTCAATGATACAACTCTTTGCATAACATTTCACTGAGAATATTAGAGATAAAAGGTTTTAATTGGAATAAGTCAAAGATCTTTATGAATATAACATAAATTATTCTACAAATAAATTCCATCTTGATTTTCCTCAAATTAACATATTACCATATCTTCCCTTGTCCTCAACAAAACTATAAATAATTCTAATTTTTATAAATTTTGTTCTAAAAAAGATCAAGTAGCTCTTTAAACTTATTGAAAAAACATATCCTTTATATTTATTAGTGATTCACTAATGAAATTATAGGAGTGAAAACTTTTTTTCATGTTATTAATAGCACAGACAAAAAATTAATATCCATCAAATATAATAAAGTATCAACTTAATTTCTCTTCTATTTAGGTTTCAGAATTTAGGAAACCATATAAAAACATGCAATTTTAATTTTCACTCTTGGAATGTAAAATTAATTTTAAATGAAAATGTAAAATATTGAATAGAAAAAATATTTCTGAAAAAAATAAAAAATATTTATGCTATGTGATTTCAAGCCTGACTAAAATCAACAGTAATTAGAGAATATGAATAGCATAGAACTTATGCTTAAAATTGATTGTATAAGATTAGCTTGCCCAGAAAAATCTCAAGTATATGCTGTCTGTTGGCAAATGATCAAACTAAAGTCAATTTTGTAAAAAAAAAGACAAGAATGGAATGCAGATTACAGAATTTGTATTAATGGTAAATAAACACATTAAAAAGTTGTTTGACAAAATTTATCACTAGGTAAATGCAAATAAAATCAAGAGATAGATTTTGACACATACAATAGAGGGCCTAAAATAGAAGAAGATGGTTTTGAATATTAGGAGCCAGTATTGAGAGTGCATCTGTCTTGTAGAACAGTTTGATAGTTTGTGTTAGAAAATTAAATATTCACTTATTATTCATCAATTCAATATCCTGTTGTTTTTCTATATAAAAATATATCTGTAAAAGTGCAGATAAACAAACATATATCTGTAAAAGTGCACATGTATGCACATACAGAGAAATTTATTCAAGAATGTTCTTAAATGTAAATGAGCAGAGGTGAAGGGCTTATACGCTTAAATAAAATATGTCAATCAGGAGAACACTGAATCAAAGATTGCATCAAATAATTAAAAATCAATATATGGATTAAAGGATCTTGAACACAAACGAGTAGATATTGCATTATCCAATGCTTATTTATAATGGCCTTTGTAAGTGATGGCCTTTGTATGAGTGCTAGAATTATTTGGAAATTAACAATAAAAGGAGTTTTCTATAATGATTAGCTTGTAGTAGAACCTGTTTTGGGGGCATGGTTATAACAAACAATAGTGTATAAAATTTTCAAATCACATTGAACTGAAAGACATTTAATAATATTATATGTGTATTTCACTCTATAAAATTGAAGTAAATAATGTTTAAGTAAGTATAAATTATAAAACTTGCTTGAATTTAGTGATAATTCATTTTAAATACTACTTCATATTATACAACAAATTATCTTCAATGTTATTAAAGACTTTTTCCAAATATAATAATATATCCTCATTTCACAATTCACCTGAGCGATTCAAACCTATCAGTTATCGTGGTTTTGTTTTACAATTTATATGATGTAGCATGTGAAAGCCAAACCTACTAACTTCCCATCTACATCTTTCTGTCTGATCTGGGATTTACTTTTATACAATGCTTAGAAATACACATCTTGCCTCAGAAACAATTCACATCGGCTAGATAGACTTGTATTTTCAAAAGAATTAAATGAGAAAAACATGAACCAAAAATCAATAGAAAGTCCTCCCTGGCTTCTCCCTGGCAAAGACTCAGCTATGACTAAGCAGCAAATTCTCCGCAGGCAACTAAGCACTATTATGTTACTATTATTACCATAGGTCTTTTCCTTTTAAGAATAATCGGGATAATTAAATAGGCGAGTCATGTCTTCTATCTTAGTCTTTTAATTGCGCTAAGGATCATTATAATTTAACTTTTCACCTTGTACTATTTTTCTCAGTCTTTTAAATAACTTTTATCTCTTGAGAGAAACCACGGCTTACCTTCCAACTATGAATGCCTGTTACAATTGAGAAAATACAAAGTATTTAGTGGAGCACTGTCTTGTATGTGCTTTATATTGTCAGTACTGTCTATCCAGCATTTTATTTCTGTCTGTTTTGTTTTTCTTGGATGCTTCACTGTCATATCACTTCTTGGAATTTGTGTGCATTATGATTGTTCAACCTTTCTTTGTAACCCTTACATTGAGATCTTTTTATTCCTAATTTTAACCAGTTTTGTGGCTACCATTAGTAACAAATTAGGTCTTTTTATTTCTATTTAATTATAGGTTCCTTAATATACATGCGTAAAATAGGTTAGCTGAGATCTGTTTATGTAATAATATAGTTTAAAATTTCATGCAAAATATTTTTTGTGAAAATGCTATTTTAAATTCTTAATAATGTTGGCTTTTTAGCAGAAAAAACTTATTCCATTAATTTCCCTACTCTAGAGAAAATAGTGAAGTATCATTATTATTTGTTCTACCTAATCTAATATTATTGTGACTAATATTACTAAATATTCAGTATTCAGCATCAGGCCAGCAATTATCAGTTTACCTTGATTTCGAAACTAGCTATGCATCATATACATGTTAAATTTAATAGGAGCTGAATAAATTTTAGGAAATGTTTTAGGTTATAATTTGCAATAAATAAATGATAGGGAATTTTGATAATTTTTCAATCAACCATCATTCATGATCTAAGTGTAATTATCTACCTTTTTTGGTAACTCTTAACTTGTGTGTGCATAAGAGAACATCACTAATTAAACCAAATAATTCATTTAATATTGAATGTAGCCACAATATAATATTTTAACTGTGAATTTGTAAAAAAGTATTCACTTTGTAGAAAATAAAGCAGAAAAATATGCCTATAAACTGAAAGTAAAGATGCACAGCGTGTTAGCTATATCCATTTTACAAGCAAATTACAATAAACTTACTGTCTTTACAAAGCATATGTATTTGTTCACTTTTTTTCTGGGTCCTTTTCTTATGATCTTACAAAACTACAAACATGTGTCATCCAGGGATAACTTCTCATCAGAGATGTAAGCAGGAAATGATCTGCTTTTAAACTCTCTTAGTTTTTGGCATATTCAATTTCCTTGCACTTTTAGGACTCAGGGAAAACTTACTTTTTCAAATCCAACAATGGAGAAAGGCATGCTAGCAAAATGGGTGTTCTGTACTTATGTGTACATTTATATGTACATTTCTTACACATAATTAACTATATCCTGTCACCTTTGTTGTATTACATTGATTGGAAATAAATCATGTATCCCATATAACATTGTGCAGAATTGAGTTTCCAAATATGTGAACACTAGGAATCAGGGAGCTTAGGGTCACTCTAAGATTTGTTTCTCAAACTGTATATATTTGTGCTTTACATGAGCAATGGCAAATACTCTGATAACTTCAGTGATGTCTTTAATGATCATAAGATATGGTAAAAGTCGTAATCATTGTTAAAAATGGAATGCTTTCTTTGTATTTAAATAGGCTGACAGTGCTAGTGAGATTTCTCTAATTTGTTAACTATACCTCTGAAGAGAAGTGATGGTCTATGAATCATATACAATATTATACCAATGTTACCTCAATTTAGAAAAATAACAAAAAAGATACAACAAGTTTTGTAGAATATAGAAACTAAGTAGCTCATCTCTATTTCATTATTTTGACAGAGAATGCAAACCTACAGCATGGTTGAAAAAACCAGTTTCATTGATCCCTCTAGAAACTGGTAACGTTTATAAGTGAGTAAAAAGAAAAATCAAGGGTGGAAGGAGAGTTAAAAGAATTAAAGAAGAAATAATCTATCCAAATGATAGACAATACATGTGGAACTCTCATGGCACTAAGTGGAGCAGTTTCAGTTCAGTTTTTTCCTTAGAAGGAAGAAGGGATGTTGCAGTTACAGTTCTGTGTGAAACTCACAAATATTGAGGTGGCTTCAAAGTTGATGATTTCTCATTTGTTTCCCTCATAGAGTATCTCTACCGAAGAATTGGGCCCCTGTGTCAAGCATAACATGTAACCAGAATGTAAAACACTCATAATAGGAAGAGAGCTACAGTTTTATTAAACAGATTTTTTTTCTTTCCCACTTACCTACATTTTTTTAAATTCAGTTCACTGCCGATGGGGACCAAGTGGATGAAGCATAGAATAAAATATCTTCTAGTGTTAACTTGCTTATTTTACAAAGGCCTCAGGGTTGAGAGGTTGAAGTCCAACGTAAAGAACTGAAAAGGAAAAAATCGTGGAAGCAATTAATCTTTCTCTGGACTCGTAGGCAGGCTTGTCTAAGGGAAATCAAGCAGTTGCTCATGGCCTAGTCACCCTTTAAATATTGAAGAGACTGGTCTCTGCAATATTTTGCACTCCTAAAACTATATTCTTAACAATATGACATGAGAAGGAGGTAGCCATTGAATGTACCTAAAATAAATATAAATCATTTGGGAGGCAGATTCAGATGAATCTTCTGGGAAAAAAAAAAAAAAAGCTTTTGTATTAGACATTCACATTTATTCAGACTGCTATTTATTATGTGTATAAGTTTATGCTTGTGTAAATTTGATTATTGAAATTTTAACAGCTTTAATTTTGTTAACTGAGGTTTTTGTTTTTTTTTTAATTTTTTTCTTTATTTATACATAAATTTCACAACTTTGTAATCTCAAGGGTTTGCCCCCCCTCCCATTCCTTCCCCCCCCTTTCCCTCCCGTTCATAGTTGTGCGTTTCATTTTGGTGCTTAGCTTGTTTTGACTTTCCTCAAGGCTTTTACTTATTTTTTTTTCCACTATATCCCATACATTAGTGAAACCATTTGGTTTCTGCCTTTTTCTTTATGGCTTGTTTCTGCTATGATTTCTTCTAAATGCATCCATGTTGTTATGAAGTTGTCAAATTTGTCATTTTTAATTGATGAGTAATATTCCATCGTGTATATATACCACATTTTTTTTTCATCCAGTCCTCTGTTTTGGGGCATTTAGGTTGTTTCCATGACTTGCAATTATAAATTGTGCTGCAGTAAACATCCAGGTACAGGTGTCCTTTTGTACCCACATTGAGGTCTCTTTTGCGTAGATTCCCAGAAGAGCAATTGCTGGGTCAAATGGTAGTTCCATTTTCATTAGCTTGAGGGTCCTCCATACCCTTTCCATAGTTTACATTGCCACCAGCAGTGTAGTAGTGTTCCTTTCTCTCCACATCCTTGCCAGCAATTTCTGTTGCCTGTTCTTTGGATGTGGGCCATTCTTACTGGTGTAAGGTGGTATCTCATTGTGGTTTTGATTTGCATTTCCCTTATTACTAGCGATGTTGAGCAGTTTTTCATGTGCCTGTTGGCCATTTGTATTTCCTCTTTGGAGAAGTGCTTTTTAGTTCTTCTCCCCATTTTTTGATGGGGCTTTTTGTTTTGCTTTTGTTTAGTTGTGTGAGTTCCTTGTGGATCTTCGTTATTAAACCCTTATCACTCATGTGGAGAGCAAAAATTTTTTTCCCATTTGGTTGGGCATCTTTTAGTTTTTTCTGTTGTCTCCTTTGCTGTACAGAAGCTTTTCAGTTTGATGTAGTCCCATCTGTTTATGTTTTCCTTCATTTTTTTGCCATCTGTGGATGTTTCCAGAAATCGATTTCTGAACTGTAGTTCATGGAGAGTTTTGCCCAAGTTTTCCTCTATGTATGCTATGGTTTCAGGTCTGATCTCTAAGTCTCTTAACCATTTTCAATTGATTTTTTTACATGGATTAAGGGAGTTTTCTTGGTCCATTTTTTTTTTGCATGTCTAAGTCCAATTTTCCCAGCACCATCTGTTGAAGAGGCTATCTTTGTTCCAAGGTAACTTTTTCACACCTTTGTCAAAAATTAGTTGGCTATATATGTGTGGTTTTATTTCAGGACTCTCAATTCTGTTCCATTGGTCTGATTGTCTGTTTTTGTACCAATACCAAGCTGTTTTAAGTATTATGGCTTTGTAGTATAGTTTGAAGTTTGGAATTGTGATACCTCTATTTTCTTTTTTTCTGGTCAGGAGGCTTTTTGATATATGGGGTCCTTTGTTATTCCATATGAATTTCAGTGATTTTTGTTCTATCTCTTTAAAGAATGTCATTGGAATTTTTATTGGAATTGCATTGAATCTGTAGATTGCCTTTGGAAGAATAGTCATTTTGATAATACTAATTCTTCCAATCCATGAACAGGGAATGTTTTTCCATTTCCTTATGTCTTCTTCTATCTCTTTTTTGGAGTGTTTTAAAATTTTCTTTGTATAGATCTTTAACATTTTTTGTTAGGTTTATTCCCAAATATTTAATATTTTTGGTGCGATGGTGAATGGGATGGTTTTTCTGATTTCTTCTTCCTCTGCTTGACTTTTCGCATATAGGAATGCCACTGACTTCTGTGTGTTGATTTTGTATCCAGCTACCTTACTGAACTGGTCTATTATTTCAAGTAATCTTTCTGTGGATTTTTTTGGGTTTTCTAAATAGAGAATCATGTCATCAGCATATAATGATAGCTTCAGTTCCTCTTTACCTATTTGTATCCCTTTTATGTCTTTCTCTTGCCTTATCGCCCTATCTAGGACTTCCAGTACAATGTTAAAGAGTAGTGGGGAGAGTGGGCATCCTTGCCTGGTTCCAGATCTCAACTGGAATGATTTTAGTTTTTCCCCATTTAGGATGATATTTGCCAAAGGTTTGTCATAGATGGCATTTATTATGTTGAGGTAAGTTCCTTTTAATCCCTAATTTTTCAAGGGTTTTTATCATGAATGGATGTTGGACTTTGTCAAATGCTTTCTCTGCATCTATTGCTATGATCATGTGGTTTTTGTTTTTTTCTTTGTTGATGTGGTGGATTATGTTAATTGATTTCTGGATGTTAAACCATCCTTGTGCCCCTGGGATAAATCCCACTTGGTCGTGGTGAATGATGCTTTTAATGCACCCTTGGATTTGGTTTGCCAGGATTTTGTTTAAAATTTTTGCATCTCTGTTCATTAAGGAAATCGGTCTATAGTTTTCTTTTTTGGTGCTGTCCTTATTTGGTTTTGGTATGAGTGTGATGTTTGGCAGTATTCTTTCTTTTTCAATTTTTTGGAAAAACTTTAGTAATGCAGGCATTATTTCATCTTTGAATGTCTGGTAGAATTCATTTGTGAAGCCATCAGGTCCTGGGTTCTTGTTTTTAGGTAGAGTTTTGATGACTGCTTCAATTTCGCTGCTTGTGATTGGTTTATTTAGGTTCTATATATCTTCTTTGTTTAATTTTGGGGAGCTGTATCTTTCTAAGAATCTATCCATCTCATCCAAGTTGTTGTATTTATTTCCATATAGTTGTTCATAGTAATCTCTTATTATTTTTTGGATTTCTTTTGTGTCTGTTGTAATTTCTCCTCTT
>PVHY01003258.1:0-110953 GCA_004024945.1 Uropsilus gracilis
CCCTCTTTCTCCTCTTCCTCCTCCTCCACCAGCTGTGGGGCCTCAGATGGGTTTTCCTGGTCGGGCGCAGGGCTGATGGCCAGCGAGGGGTTCTGCATGTAGCTGTACAGGAATTCGGGCAGCTCCGCATCCTCCTCGTCGCCGCTGGGGCACTCGTTTGGGGGGCGGCCGCCCCCCGGGGAGCCGCCCTGGGCCTGCCGCTGGCGCTCCAGCTCCTGCTGCCGCATGTCCTCGTAGATCTGGTTCATGATGAACTGCGTGGTGTTGCGCGGCGCCCGCATGCCCGGCGCGCGCCAGCCGCCCAGGTTTCCGGGCCGCCGCAGCAGCGCCCCCAGGTCCACGGGCGGACTCCGCGGCCCCGGGCGGCGGGCGTGGCGGCGCAGGCCACGGCCGCGGCGGCCCCAGCGGCCCCAGGGGCCCCAGCGCTTCTTCCTCCAGGGGGGCCGGGCCCAGCCAGGGAGGCCCCAGGGCGCCGACCAGCAGGAGCAGCAGCAGAGGCAGAGCGGGTGCAGGCCGCACAGCCCGAACAGCTGCGCGCGGCCGGGGGGCTTGCGGAAGCCGGGCGGCGGGGGGCGCCAGTGCCCGCCCCAGTGGCCCCAGTGAGCGCACAGCGACCAGGAGGGTCGGCCGCGGGGCTGGAACCAAGGGCCGCGCGGGGGCTTCGGGGGCTTCCGCGGGGGCTCGTAGCCGGCCTGGGGGCCGTGGTGGTAGCGGCGCTTGTAGGTCGGGGCGCCCCTGCGCCGTCCGTGGTAGGCGGTCCAGGGGCCCAGCGGGGCCGAGGAGGCCCAGCCGCCGCCGCCGCCCGGGTTGAGGTTGCCCAGGCGTTTGTCGAGGGTCTGGGTCATGCTTGGGCGAGTCCCGAGCGGACCTGGAAGCGGTGGGTGACGTGGACCAGCCCCAACGGCCGGAAGAGCTGGGTCACCCTGGTGGGGGGGCGCCCCTTCTGCAGGAGCCCCCCCTTGGCTGGGCCGGCTGGCTCCCTTGCTCTTCGGTCAGCGTCTCTGTCCTTGGGCTGGCTGGGCCGGGTGGAACTGGGGCTGGCTAAGGAGGCTGCGCGAGGAAGGTGTTGGTGGGCGACACGCAGCGACACAGGCCCCACACACACCCCCGCCTGGGCCGAGGCCGGGCTGCGGCGGGGCGCGGGGGCTGCGCGTTACCTTGCTGCTCCCTCAGCCCCGGAGATGCCTCACGGTCGCCGTCCTGGCTGGACTGAGGGGGTGCGGGCCGGGCGGGCCTTTAAGTACCTGCCGGAGGCCCTGCGTGGCCCCCGCGTCCTCGGTTGCCCTGGGCTACAGCCAATTAGGAGAGAGCTCGTTCTCCCCGGGCGTGGGGGTCGGGTTCCCGCTCGAACGAGGGGCCGTGAACGTTCTCAGGGGGCTTGTGACGCAGGTTTTGAGAGACCCCGCGAGGGGAGACTGGCTGCAGGCCAGCCTGAGTCGGTTTCTTGGAGCCCTTTGTAGCGCCTTCACGTGCGAGGACATGGGAGATGCCCTGAGCCTGACCCCACTGAAGGGTCACTTGCTAGAGCCCCAGAACGCTTGGGGGTGGGGGTGGGGGGTGGATGGGAGAACTTGGGTATGGACAAACGCACCCAAGGCCTACTACACCTTTGCCGAGGCCAAGGGGGTTACAGGAAGCTTCTAGAGTCAGAGGAACCAGCCCCACCTCTTGCCTTCTGGCCTGTATTTGCTCTCTCGAGGATCAGGCCTCGCAGGTGAAGGTGAACCAGGCCTCAGAGGGCCTCAGAGACTGACGTGTGTGCTTGCCGGGCCTGTGGGTCCAGACACCTCATACTCACGCCCACCGGGTGAGGTAGGGATCGGTTCAGTCTCGTAAATTAGGTTGTGGAGAGGTGAAGTTACCTTATTGCGGGGGCTAATGAACGGCAGGGCCTGAATTTAAGCTCTGGCATCTTTGACCCTGGAGTCCAAGTTCCTAAGGGCGTCGCGACACTCTCCTGGCTACCCTTTTTAAATGGGACCCCGAGATGAAGAGATGAAATCTGTGTGAAAAGCAAATTGCTAATGACCATGGATTATGTAAATACTAGTTCTTTTTTATTGATTGCACATACATACATACATATACATATATATACATATATATACATATATATACACACACACACACACATATATATCAATCATTGTCTGCCCCAGATGCTCCCATCACCTTATCACCTGGGCACCATCTTAACCTCTTATGATCTCCCCCTCCCCTGATTTTCCCCGCCTCCCCCTCGCTTGTTCTATGCTTCAGTTGTGTTGGCAGTTTTAAAATTTTCTTGTCTGTTTGTTTGTTTTCCCCTGTAGCCCTCCTAAAAGTGAGACCATCCCATATACATTTTTTTTCTCTCTGGCATATTTCCGCTTACACGAGTCCTTCCAGCCCCATCCTTGTTGCTGAGAATGGCATGTTTGTCTTCTTTGATTGATGAATAATATTTCACTGTGTAAATATGCCACATCTTTTTCAGCCATTCATCAGTTTGGCGGTATTTGGGTTGTTTCCATATCTTGGCAATTGGAAATAGAGCCTTGACAAACATCCGGGTACATGTGTCTTTTTCAATTAGTTGTTTTTGTGTCCTTTGGGTAGATTCCCAGTAGTGGGATTCCTGGGTCCAATGGTGGCTCCATTTTCAATAGCTTGAGGGTCTTCCGTGCAGCCTTCCATCGTGCCTGGACCAGTTTGTGCTCCCATGAGCAGTGTTAGAGTGTTCCTTCTTCTCCGTGTACCTCGGAGGTAGCATTACCACAGGTTCTTGAGGCTGTGACCATGGTAATCATGTCTTTCCTTTGGTCCATTTATTAACTAGACTGTACATATGTGGGGAGCCTTTTAGCATTATGCTTATGCTATAGACTTTGATTTTAATAAATACAAACTTACCCTGAATAATATTATATGGTAGATACATCTCCTATGTTTTCATCCACATCCATATCCTGTACAAGAGTGAATCCCAATGAAAACTAAATACACTGGGTGATAACATGTCCAACCAGATTCATTAGTTATAACAAATCCCATTCTGGCAAGTTGTTTATTATGGGAAAGTGGCAGGACATGCAAATATTATATGGGAAATCTCTGAAACTTCTACTCCATTTTGCTTTGAACCTAATAATGCTCTAAAAAGCAGAGTCTTAAAAAATTAACTTCCTTTAACGCATCACTTATTAACCCCTGTAAGCAGTAGTTTTCTTACTGTTATCCTGAATATACTTCTAGAATATTGATATCAGAATGCTGAACAGTTTCTATTCCCTTGGCTAAGAAGGGACATAGTTTGAAAAGGGGAGTAGCTTAATTTATCTACAAATTGGGGAGAGGAGCAGATTAGACCAGAGAGTCCTGATCTTTGGCAGAGTGCAGATATGGTAGAGTAAGGAGGGAGGAGTGAAGGTGTGAACAAGGGCGTCCATGTCACTCCTTGACACTTGATCTCAGTCAAAAGGCTGAGAAGAGATAGTCCTTGCTTTCTGGTTGATGCCATGACCTTGCTTTCACCATCCTCCGGTGGTCACACTGCCATTCTGTTATCTTGGCCTTTGGAATAAACACACACACATACCCTCTTTCTCTTTCTCTTTCTCTTTCTCTTTCTCTTTCTCTTTCTCTTTCTCTTTCTCTTTCTCTGTCTCTTTCTCTTTATTTCTCTCTTTCTCTTTTTCTTTCTCTTTCCCTTTCTCTTCCTCTCTCTTTCTCTTCCTCTTTCTCTCTGTCTCCTCTCTCTCCCTCTTTCTCCCTCTCTCTCCTGCTCCCTCTCCCTCTCTCTCTTTCTCTCTGTTTATTAAACCTAGAGAGAAAGGAAAAAATGGATTTATCTGGTGAGAAAGAGGAAGACATACTTTGTTGCTGCATTGCTTCTTGTTCCCTGTAATTATGTAAAGGGTTAAATTAGGTGCTGTGTGTAGTAAGCACAAGCCTCCTGTGAACACCCAGCTATTGTTAGGGGGTATGTGAAAATTTCATGCCTGGTCCAGATAGGCCTTCCATCCTTACTCCCTTTCTAGTTCCACTTTTCAGAAACATCAGAAAAATGCTACCTGATTTGCCCCTAGAGAAGAGCACCCAGATACATCCCTTTATTCTCCTGTAGTGAGTGGAAGTGTGCAAAGAAAGAAACACTGCATTCTGGGAAGCCGAGTTTGTCTAAGCCTCCGTTAGTAAACAAGCAGAATGTGGCATGATACTGGAGAGATCAGCTATGCATTCCTGGATGCTACCTGAAAACAGCTTAGAGTGGTGGGATGAGACACCCACCACTGTCCAGGGCACCTGTGGACTTCACTGACTTCACTCAGGTCCATTTACTTTGTTCTTTGTTGAAGATAAGCCAGCTTGAGACAAACTGAGGGCCGCTAACTCTCTTTGACTCCGTTGTCCTTGGATTTAGACTCATACATACAGTCATTATTCTTCCCCAACTCTGCTTCCCTCAAAAGAACTTTTTGTTTAAGGACACAGGTTGTATATAATATTGGACTTTAGTGGCATACGATATTGGATTTTAATAGACAATATTGGATTTAGTTTTTTATGGACATAGGTCATATACAACATTGGATATTGAATTTTAGTTAAGAAGTTGACTATGTTGCTATGAGTGAAATTTCCCTCAGTTTTGCTCTGATTTTTTGAAAAAAGATGAACTCAGATACTTAAGGGCATCATTTTTTTGACCTGTCAACATGAACTTGCGCAGGTAATTTTGGTTTCTTATACTTTCTCTGTGGTGAGATATAAATCTCTCATTTTCATCCTTCTTATTAAGTGTATTGACCTGTATTATTGTCTGACTCTGCCCTCCTCTTTTCCTTTGCTGCTTCATAAATAGCACATCATAATTTAGGATTTTTAGTTGTTTTTTTGTTTGTTTGTTTGGTTGGTTGGTTGGTTGGTTGGTTTTTTGAGACTAGATCTCGCTATTTTTGCCTGTGGAACCACAGGCTCTTGTTGTCCGGGGTACCACAGACTCAAGCAATCCCCAGCCTCAGCTTCCCAGGTAGCTGGGATCACATGCGCACGCCACCATGGCCAGCTATTTTTTGGGGACTAGGTCTCGCTACGGGTCCCAGGCGGGACTCGAACTGCGATCCCTAGCCCCAGCCGCTTCATAAGCTGAAGTTTACAGGCACGAGCCACCATGCCCGGCTTAGGATTTTTAGTTTTATCAATGAATCGGCAGATTGATCAGATTGAGCATCTACTGGTAAATCACCCAAGAACATAACCACCATATTTTGTTCAATGCAACCATAAGAAATTAAATGAAAAGTTTTTCAATGAAATTCAGTGAAAGATATTTTTAATGGACCCTTTCAAAACAAAACATCAAAATGAAGTGTCTCAGCTCAGCACCAAACTACAACAGACTCACTGTCTATTTATCGTTCTTGTTTTCAACCAAGGCATAGCAACTTCCCACTAATCTAGTTACCTGCAATAGCAACCATTTGTTACCTCAGAGTTTCCAGGTGTCAGGACTCAGGAACAGCTCCCTGAACCTTTGCTCAGTTTCCTCAGCCTGCGATTAAGGCATCCGCCAGGTTTGGGCTCTTACCTGGAAGCTTCATTCAGGAAGAAATGTTCTCGAGACTGTCCATGGTATTAGGAGAATTCATTTCCTTGTACCCCTGCGACTAAGGGTCCTGCCTTTAACTGTCTTGTTACCTGGAGAAGAGTGTGTGTTTCATGGTCACTCACGGACCCTTAATTCCCAGAGCAAGAGCGGTTCTTAGGACCTGACCTCTCTGTCTTGCCATGGCTTCTCATCATTCCTGCTCAGGCCCGCCAATGGGGTCTCTTTAGTGCTTTCTGGCACAATGAGTACACACACACACACACACACACACACACCCCTGTAAATTAACTCTAAACCTGACATATAACATTTGCAACATCCATCACTTTAGGCTCACATCCTAAAATTTCCAAGGGGAGAGCAGTGTGCAAAAGTGAGAACACTGTGAGGGAAATCAGAGTCTGTTTGCCACATAGGCTGTGTGAAGTTGGTAAAATAATTCCTTATTCACTAGTCCTAACTGCAGGTGACTTGAATGACATTGTTGTGTTTTGACATTCTGCTGAAAACCCTATGATGACATGGGCTAAACTTTACTTTATGCCCTGCACGTTTGTATTGAAAATACACTGCAATCTTGGTAGCTTATTTTGTGCATTGGTGTGACTTGAGAAGCATGAATTCTAACACTTGATGGCAGTAGTAGCTCATTCAAGATTCAGTCTGCAGGGATTCCTGTTTTTTATGTCTTGTCATGGATACCACATTTCAACAATCCAGATTTTTCAGTATTAATTATACTTTAGTCTGGTGTTGTGCAATTGCTTCTAGTTATTCTGGTATCGTGCAATTGCTTCTAGTTATTCAGTTTTTGTACTTTTAAAATTAGTTTTTAGGAAACAAGCTTCAGGTATTTAAAATTGTAAATAAAACCCATTTACAAAGTTGGGAATATCTGATATTTGGTCAGAAAAGTGAAATTTAACAAACATCTTAGGTGCTTATTCATGGTCAATAGATTTCTATGGAAAATAATATTAATACAGCATATTGTTATGCATACTCAAAGACCTGCTTTTGCCATTCTGCAGACAACTGATCCCTGTTCACTAATTTAAAAACCAAAACAGTCGCCATCTAGTGGTCATCAAAGCTAAATACAAAGTATTTTTTCCAAGACTTCAAAAATTAGATAAAGGGATTCTAAACTACACTTTCTCTTGATAACTGGAGAAATTACTTGGGTAGTTTGTAAACTGCTGACGTTTTGTGCATCAGGGATACCACAGTGCACGGCTGCTTTTCCATAGTACTACTTTATCATTCCTTGCATCATTTAATCAAACCATACAAAGTGGTCTTCGTGTTGTGTCTATACGTAGTGTACAAGTAATGTTTCTACACATTTAAAGACTATTAAGGATGAGAATTTGACATCCATTAAGTACCACATTTAATATCACTAATCATCACCTTTTAAAAATATTATTAATCCGGTAACAACTCAAAGTTGTCTGAGCATTAAAATATTCTATTGTAGTCACATCTGAAAAACTTGTGTACCAGTAGCGATTTGTTAAGGATTGTTAGCTTTGAAAGTTTTGCTAATCGATAGTATGAAAGTAAAATTTATTATGGGAAAAGAAAATGCAATGTTCCCCTGCTTTTTTTGGTGAAATATGTAAGTGGGTATATATCTTTGAAGGGCAATTTAATAATATTTAGTAAAATTTAAAATAATATGTTACTATAACTGCAAAAAACAAAATGTATATCTGTGTAATAGACAGGTATGTGTTTTTTAAGTATCAGTAGAATTGTATGTGCTTATGTGAAAAAATCATCAAGAAGTATTTTGAGTAAAACAAACCAGGTTCAGAATAGTAATACCTTGTACTTAATGATTCATGGTTACATGTAGTAATATACACATATGCATTTACATAAACTTGGGAAATTATATTGGGGCAAGTTGTTGTTTCTCATGAAGCTTTTATTTCTAACATGGAGTTTGGAGACTGTAACTGAAGGCAAACGATTTTTATTGTGATTTTGTTGTTGTTGCCTTTCAGTTTTTCTCCATGTGTCTTAACGATGATCACCTCATATTTCGAGAGGTATACCTTAATGTCTTCTCTAAGTGATTATCACATAATTGTATAAATATTCCATTTTCTATATTTTTTCACTAGCACATAAACATCCCATTAACCAGTCAATTAAGCAAAAGTCTAAAATGAGTTGAAATGTCTTTTTGAGGATGAAATATTATTCAAAAACAAGGTCATTTTAATTTTTAAATACTTTTATTATTTTCGTTGATCTCTTTAATGGATTTGGAAACACAAACATGCTTTACTGAAAAAAAAAGGAAGTAGAAAAAACAAATTAAAAATATCTAAATCTTGGCAATGTATCAAGTGTTCACTTTTAATTTTTCTTTATTTTATATTTAAAATTATGCAGGCTATACATCCAGAAATTTGCAAGTTACATGTGATTTACAGGATTATCTATGAAAATTACTTTCTCTGATTTTTTGCCTTTTCCTTACATCTTTTAGCTTATTCCTGACTCATCTGTCTTCTTCATAAAGTACTAAATTACCATTGTATTTTAAATTTTTAGTTGTATTTTAAGTTATGGTATCATCTTTCAGGACACAATTTGCAGTTATCATGCTGAGTTTTTGTTTTTGAAGAGAGTAGTAGCAATAGTATGTTACAGCAGCCACGTGCAAACTATTGCATGACATTAGACAAGACTCCCGATAGGCAAGCGAGGTAGGCACAGGTAGGCTTGAGGAGTTTTGCTGAGGTTGATGGGATTTCCGTCCAATCGAATGTCTTCCAGTGCCTTGCGAATGTACGTCAAATTTTTGACATTGCAGAAGGTATCTTCATGCATCTCCAGAATGTTGTTGTTCTAAAGAGAGAAACATCAGACGAGGTATATAGTATATCTTTAGTATTGATTATTAAGAGCCCATGTTGCTTCAAAGGCGACGGAAAGCATGTTACATGATTAGCGCTCTCTAAGCAATGGGGTGAGTCAGTAAACAGAACAGACCTTCTCTTGTCCTTATGAAACTTAACGTTTCAAAAATGGAATAATAATAATAAAGTGAAAACATTATTAAAAATAATGACTACTCTGAAGAAAAAAACAGTGAAGTGATGTTAAGAGATTGTCATGAAGCTGAGGCTGGAAGAACAAGAAGACATGGGCATGAATGAGCCAAGCTAAGAAAATCCGAAAGAGAAAATTAAATCTAAATTCTGAGTAATTATTATGGGATGTACGAGAATGAAAAGAAAGTCATCAAGGTTGAATTGAATGAAGTAGCATAAGCTTTACCAGGAAGATAAACATGTCCAGAACAAGATCTTTAAAAATATATTGAATATATTCCCCATTCTATAAAATTCACCCATTTTAAGTGTACAGTTTGGTCGTGTTTAATATATTCACAGAGTTGTATGATCGTTACCACAATTTAATTTTGGAACAGTTTCAACATCTCCTTACAAAATCCATAGATATCAGAAACAATCCCTGATGCTCTCCTATATCTAGTCCCTGGCAATTTCCAATTTAATTTTGTTTATATGGACTTTCCTGTTTGGAACATTTCACATCAATGAAATCAAACAATACACCAGCTTGGGTCTTCCTGTTAGGATTGTATATTCAAGTCTCTTACTTGTTTCATATATATCAATGTGTTTAACTGAACACATTTTAATCAATATATCATACTATATTTGATACAGTATCTATACATAGATCATACTATATTTGAAACTATATTTGAAAATGTATTTTTACTCACTACTTAGAGATAAAAGGCAACTTAATAGAATTTACAATAATACTTTTAAATAATACTGGTATAGAAAAAATATATATAAGATTAAGATCTTATAAGATCTGAGAGAATAAGTTCTGTCAGTTCTGTAAGATGAGTCTGTCATCTCTCAGCAGATTTAAAAACCTAGAATTAAATGTGCTTTAATATGAAACCTAAAATAAATTTAAAATGAATTTGCCCCTTTAGGACTAGAAATCAAATTTCGTTTTCTTTCTTCCCCTATTACTTATTGCTTTCTTTTTTTTTTCTTCTGTTTGCCATCCTTACATCTTTTTTCAGCAGATGAAATTTTCAAGTTTCCCCCCCCAATCTTTCAGAAGGAGTCTTTGGAAAAGCTTCTGAAGTTGTATATAAGACCATTTGATTTGGCAGAGAATGACAATAAAGACTAAGCTTTCAGAAATAATTTAGGCTTTGTAGGATTGTGAATTTACAAATACCCTATAGTCAAATAGAGGGTGAAAGAAAAAAAATGTGTCTAAACACCACAGCAAAGAGTCGCAGCTTCCCAGTTTCCTCCTATTTGCTTTTATTTTCGACGGTGCTGTTGGACTTCACCAGGTTCAGTATTCACAAAAACACACTTTTTCAAAGCGTGATTAACCATACTGTAGCTCGGTGGGCAAGCTTACCTGGAGATGGAGCGCCCTTAAGTTTTCCGGGAGTGGCAGAGGGATGTGATCCAAGTTGTTATCAGTGAGGTAAAGATGATGTAGATCGTACATGTCCTGTAAAATTCCAAACACAGGGAAGTAATGGAAAGTAATTGTTTCACTGCCCTATTTTCCCCGCCCTGTCCGTGCAACCATTAGTAGAAGTATCCATGCATGCCTTGCATTTGTTTCGCGGAGTTGAAGCGGGTCTGTTTGGGAAGTTGATACCCAGTCCAAATGAAATGTTGAAGAAATTGGCCGGAGCCAGATAGTTCTGGATAAAAGTGGAAAATGTTTCTCAATTTCTTGGGAGAACCTTGCTCTGTCAATTCGTATTTTCTCGATGGAAGTCAAGTAGCTCCTTCCCGTGGAAGGCATGCTGTGATAAGCTCTTGAGGACTTTGCAAAGGCACAGTGAAAATTGCCTTCATTTTATAGGCATGGAGAAATAAGAATTTTTCTCAAACAGAAAGCCTGCTTTTTAGCTCCATTACCAGAAAAAGGGTCAGTCTCACCAGACAGAAGACAACAAAGACTGGTCTACTCCTGCCAGCTACGCAGAACAAACTGACTCATTATCACCCTTGGCAACCACAGCCTGGTGGGGAATCTAGACTTTGACCCTGAAAGGTACTAATGAAGTGGCCCAGCTCCCTTGCCCATCATGACAGGGTCACCACGGACTAGCAGAAAGACAGGACTGTCACCAGCGCCCAGTGTTAATGGTTTATACAACCCCCTGAGACACCCCTGGGAGTGCCATGCTATTCTTTCAAAAATATTTTAAGTTTGTCCAACTCAAGGGTATAGGACCAGCTTGAGGAGTAGGAGTAGACAAGGAAATTGTCTAGTTATTGTTGATCGACTCCCCACTGTTCATTCAGCTAAGCCGTTGTAGCCCTCAGCTTCCTTTCTTCCTTAAAAAACAAAATTCTTAAGTTGAAGTGCATCCATCCTCTGCACAAAGTAATTTCAAAGTCTCTTAGCCCCGAAGCATCAGTCATATCCTGCACAAGTAGTCATTTTAAACCACAGAAAAATCTCTCCTTGAGTAGAGTTCTTGGAAAACACAAAATCGCTGACCTAAACCATTTCCAGGGTGCTTTATGGAGGGTTAGTGATCCACACGGCCACCACTTCTATTCCCCATTCTGCTTTCTGTTCTTGGTGCTTCACCAAGTTCAGAATTTACAAAAACAACACTTCACCAAAGCATGATTAACCATACCGTAAGGTTTATTTGAGTGGTGGAACCCTTCATAGAATTAAAACAGATGAGCCATTGACAACCAATGGGATGGAAGGTGAAAGTCTTCATATGCACACTTAAGACTTACTTTAAATGCTTCTTGCTTTATTCCTTTCCTTCCAAGTCTGTTGTTGCTAATATCAATAAATGTCAGGGTGCTTGGCAATTCAGGAAGCTGTCTAATTCTGTTGTCACGAAGGATGAGCTCTTGTAGCTGGGGCAGTTTTCTAAATGCATCTTCATCAATCTCAGATATTAAATTTGACGTCAGATCAATTCTTCTTAAATCATCTAGAAAAGGAAAGGAATGTTATTTGTGATGTCGACTCACCTAAATCTAAGATAATAAATTCTCCCACATATAAGACATTTAAATATGACTTAATTAGCAGTGGAATGAACTATTTCTAGCTACTTTTTTAAAGTTTGTTTCTTTCAAATATGACATGTATATATGAAAGTATAACTTTAGTAAGTGGCGCATATCCTAAAATAACTGTTTTTTTCCGTTTTCCTATATTCTTTATAAACTTCATCCAGATTTTATTCTATAAGGATTCTATCTCCAATTTGGCAAGCTCTATTTGATAGTAGCCCAAAATCCATAAACCTCAAAATATCCAAACATTTAAAGTAGTTTCCCAATGATTAACATAATTATGAAAAAATCCAAAAATAAAAAATAAAATAATTATGAAGACAATTACCAAAATCCATTGAAGTTGGCAACAATTATATAGTTAAAATATAAGCTTGTACTTACTAATTATAAAGTGTGCTTTAACATAAGTTTATCCACAAGAGTCCAATCCTAGTCAAGAGGTAACTAAGATATTTTACTTTAATGTCATCACCTGGTAATGCATTCTAATATGTAAAATACAATTATTTCTGACTTCTCTTTAATGAACAGTTTATTTGAAAGCTTCATCAACCATAATTTCATAATAACTTCATGACTCATTATTTTGTCATAATCCAAACAAACAATCAAATACGTAAACAAGGAAAAGGATTGATTTTTGAGTCCTATTTTGCCTATCTTCGGTACCAATATTTTACAGCAACACATTTTAAAACAGTCTGCAAAGAAGAAAAGGATGTGGGTGCTGTCATACTTAGACTTGCAAAGTCATTCTTGTTGATCTTTTTAATTCTGTTAAAACGGGAGTAGAAATATGCGGTGTTCTTGGGTAGTACAGGGATAGCATCGAGTTCGTGGTCATCACAGTACACAGTGGTGCTTATACATGTACACAGAAGGCAGGTTGGAAAGTCTAAAAGATAGAGGCAAATAAGCTCATGTTAGTAACAGAAGACATTTCCAAGAAATGATGTCCCTAGTAATATTTTTAAGCAACTTTAGAGTCAGGCAGAGCATTCTGCTACATTTCGTATTTTCTTCTGCCTTTTTCTGTAAATGGGATAACAAAATTAATCATACTAATTAAATTTTCTATACTCTCATCATTTAAAATTTTTATTTTAATATACTAAATAGATACAGCATGGTGGTGATTTTTATGCCTGTTCAAAATTCTCTTTTCAAATACATATATTAAAATTGAGAATGCTGTAAAGTTATAACATTGCATCATATGTATACAAGTTCTTTGTTTCAATATTTATACACCCCACTAAACAGAATCTGCTTCAATGAAAAAAAAATAAAGTAATAATAACTAATATTAATGCCTCATGTACTTTTTGAGTCCTCTCTAAATAACACTGCTAACAAGTTGAACAGTGATGAGCACAGAGAACGTTCAGTTTTATGTTCTACTACGCAAGGTGAGTATTAATCACACAAGTAAAATGATCTGTGGTGTGTGCAATGAAACATCATATGAGCATAAAGTAGGGGAGTCTGACTGGGAGTCAGTCAGAGGAAGTGATCATTGAATTGAGACTACGGGGGATTCAGGAAGAGAAAAAGGTGTCCCAATGACTGGACGGGAAGAGTGAACACCAGCCACATCAGCAGCTCTGTGTACCAAATGCCTTGACTTCAGAGAAATGGATGTGGCCAGGTCGCTACAGCACAGTGCACACTAATGTGTAGAGTGAGTCCACAGAGGTCTTGGTCTATGCTAAAGGCTTTAGTACTTGTTCTAAGGATGGGAAAGTTTGCTAGGGCCTTGGACTTGCATGTTAAAGGATTGCTCTGCTTCATGGAGTGATTGATGGAAGCCTGAAGGAGGTGGGAAAAGTGGAGATGAATTGTAGTCTAGATTAAATATGGCAGTAACTTGGCTAGAAGCAGTAACAGGAAAAGTAACAGATCTGAAGGTACTTATAAGGCTGGGTTCTCTCTCTCTCTCTCTCTCTCTCTCTCTCTCTCTCTCTTTCTCACGCGCACACACACACACACACACACACACATACACACACAGGCCCCACTTCTTCCTTTGCTCTCTACTTAATGATTATATAGAAGATAGTTATAAACACTGATCAGAAGGAAGGAAGAAAACAAGAAGATAGAGCAAATATTATGGAGGCTTAGTGGACTGTGAGCATGAAGGAAAAGGGAATAGAATACAGTATAAGGCTGCAGAGACAGCAGCCTTATACTTAACTTAATGTAAGCCTTAACTTAATGTAAGTTAAGGACTGAAAAATGGCTACTGGGTTAGCTATTAGCTTGGTGATAACAAGAAACTTCAGTAAGGACTGCATTGTGATGGGCCAACGTCAGAGTTCAGCTGATGAAGGAAGAAGTTGTAGGTGAGAAAATAGTTGCAGCAAATATAGACTGTGGTATTCAGAATCTGGGCCATGAAGAAGGAAAGAAAGAGCGGGTGAAAACTATAAGAAAAATGTGCTTGTGGTGTGTGTAATGAAGGACACTGATGAAAGTGTAGGAGGAGCAAGTTGGCTACAATAAAGATTCTAAGATGGTGGTAGGAGATGGGAAAGCACTGGGGAAAGCAGTCACACCCCACATGTGGGAGAACAGATAGTTCCTAGATTGTAATAGGAGGAGGGAGACAAGCCTCTATGTAGATGTGAGTAAATTATGTTTGGAAACAGGAAGACCACCTTGTGGTTAACCAGTAGATTAAACTTCTCTAGGTTTGTGGTAATGGGAGGGAGACAGGAAGAGTGCTGAGATGAGATAAAAGAAGAAGAGGTAGCCATGAATGAGACTTGAAAGCAGCAGAGGAACTTTATTAGAATTATTCAGTGATCAGCAGGGCATGGTGGGGCATGCCTGTAAGCGGCAGCCTAGGAAGCCGTGGCCAGGACCAGGGATCACCATTTGGGTCCCGCTTGGGGCTATGTAGTGAGACCTAGTTGCAAAAGAATAGCTAGGCGTGGTGGCACGTGCCTCTAATCCCAGCTACCTGGGAAGCTGAGGCTGGGGACTGCTTGAGTCTGTGGTACCCCAGGCAAAGTGAGCCTGCGGTTCCATGGGCAAAAATAGTGAGACCTGGTCTCAAAAAAAAAAAAAAAAAATTATTCAGTCATCAATTCATGCTAACTTGGCTGACTCTTTGCTGTTTTTAACAGTTAGATTTTCCTATTTTAGGACTCTCTCATTTGCAGGCAAACTGAGACATCTGGTCACCTAAGTTCATGAAGGATCCCCTGTGGTTCAAAATCAAGAACTACTAATGCTCCTGCTAAGATCTTATTGCGATCATTAAATAGGAGAAATGCTTACATATCAATCTCAATAATGGAAACTCTTTTAGGAATGCAAATCTAGGAAACATTTTTAAGGGGGAGCTATAAAATATTTATTACTTGCTAATTACTCCTATCATTGCAAATCAACACTTGCTGTTTATAATTTTGTAAAAAGTAAGACATTGGATTCTTCCATATATTCATGGATTTGCTACTTTATGGTAATTGATACATATATTCACAACAGTTATGATTTAATTCTAGTTTTCCCAATCATAACTCTTACTTTACATTGCTTCAAAATGTTAGTTATAGATATTTCTAATATTAGTGAAACATGGTATTTTGTTTTTATGTTCTAAACATTTCCAGGTATTTAACTCTGATGAGTTTATAGGAATTAAATATAATATTAAAGTTTAGAATTTCTGATAATGATTTTTCTCTGGCAATCAAAATGTGGAATAAAGGGCTGATTTCATGAGTGACCGTCTGACTACTTTGAGACAAAAAGAATGAGTCATAGAATTTTAATTACAGGTTTAAAACTGATGTCGTTGAACAATAATTTTGAATGATGATTTTAAAAAGGTTGGGCATTATCCTTTTTAGTTGTTCCTGGCTAAGTGAAAAAAAACTCAAGAACATATATAATGCTGCATTGGTCAACTTTTCCATACTTAAAATCATTTACATGGAAGTCATGTTTGAAGGATATTTAATTTCTCTAATTTGAATGCTTTCTGCAGCATCTCTCCATTTCCTTCTCACCGTGTCATATCCCTCCCTGGTTGTATTTGTAAAGGTTTTACAAGTTATCTTTTATAGGCGGTGGAAAGAATTGCAAGTGTTGGCTTAGGATGGAGGGGTCTCTCTCAAAGCGTCACCACATAGCACCTTCATGATGTTGGATGTCTTTCCTAGTATATTGTCATTTTAGTCTTCCTTTTTATAAGATGGAGATAACATGGTATCGTGTTGTGGTGTAGTTCACATATATGTAACACTAGTGGATGCTTGGATAGCAGCATTTCATTAAATCAAAAGACTTCTAACCTTCTAACTTCTAATAAATACTAACTCCCAACTTCTAAATAAAAAGACTTCTAACCTTACTTAAAAGTGACCTGCTATAAACTTGGAAAAAGCAGAAAGTAGGGTAGTGTTTGCCAGGAACTGGAGAGGAGAAGAAAATAGATAATGACCTTTATAAACTCTCTGTTATGCAAGATGGAATCATTCTGGAGTTCTGCTATAAACATAGTGCCTGTAATTAATAACACCTTATCCTGCACTGAAAACTTTATTGCGAGTAGAAGAATGTATGAACTCTCCTCCTAAGAGTTAAGATTATCAGTAGCAATTATCAGTATCAATTATCATAATTATTATCAATATAATAAAGACTGCTTACTACGGCATGAGATTCATTCATGTAATCCTTACACCTACTCTATGATAATGTGACTTATTACCCCATTTTCAGAGGAAAAACAAAGTCAAGATATGGAATGCCTCGTTCAAGACTATCTGGCAAGCTGTGAATGTAGAATTTGAATGCATTTTCTTCTCTTTTGTTCTCTCAGTAGGTTCTGCGCAGCCTTTTCCTCATATTACTTATTTATTGTCTCTAAATTGTACATGTACTAGACAGAAACATCTGTGAGAACAATAGTCAATTTTGATAGGTTTTATATCTCCAGAACCACCCCCAGCCCACTAATATAGAGACACAGGATGCTATGATTCATTATTATTTTTTCTGCATCCTCTCACCATGCTCTTCTGTGTGTAAAAGTATTCTGCTGTGAGTTCACACTTGTGTTCCATGAGGACCACACTGACAAATTCTAACAAGAAATACTTGTGGCCGATCACAGAATCTGGCTTAGCTCTGTGAATTTCTTCTCGTTTGTGAGAAGGTTCTGGTTTCAGTCTCCTTTAGGCCATAAAAGATGGGTATCAAGAGGTAGGGAATACTTCATTTCTTTTTCTTTTTCTATTGCTGCTTCAGTCTAAGTTAAAGGAGGCCTGTTTTCCATCAAAGGCTGACAAGAATCAGGATAGAGTGACTTCAGACCAGTGCTGAGAGGACTGTCACGTGACATCTGCTAAGTTGCTCTTCATTTTGATCTAGTTTCCTCCATACAGAGGGGCTGCGATAGTGAATGAGCTAATGTGGAGTGTTGACCGCTGTGGAAAGAGACCATAAATACTCACTGCAAAATAGAATACTTATTCTTACTGTCATCCTTCGCCTCTTCATCTGTGTCACTTTAATACCTTTAGTCGTTGTGGCCTGATCTCCCTCACACTGAGTCTGATCTTGCTAAGACCCTATCCTTTGCTCTAGTAACTCGATCTGTCACAAAGCTCTGCAGATCATTTCCAACAAAGTCGAATATTAGAACCACTTTATATTCTCATATTAAAAGCATATATACTTATACTTCCTATTCCAAAGCTATCTATTTGAGTCATGAGGTCCCCAGTGTAATTGGAGCTACTGGACTTCATTAGGTTCGGGTTGGATGGACTTGACCTTCATTGGTGTGGGGACCTAGAACCCCTGTGAACTCAGGTTCCTGTGGGGAGGAGCCATCAATCAGCCTGGGGGTGGACTCCTCCTCATCTTCATCCTCTTCTACATATGGGGAAGGGGTGAGGAGCTCTCGGTTCCCAGATGGCATCATGGTCGCTATTTCCCTCTGAAAAAGAAGCAAAATTTCACCAAGCAGGCTTCTCCAATCATACCCCTCAGGCTGTAGCACGAATTTAAAAATGTACCAAATTTTGCCACAAGAGGACGCTCGTGTTCTAAAGTTCAACCCAGTAAGCCTGGCCGTTTGCTTGGGAGGATATACGTGTTTCTAGTGACCATCATTGTTTTAAATTCAATTCGTTTCTCACATCTTAGTAGTAGTTTCTGTGCTCTTTAAAAACTCTTCTTGTTCTCTTAGGGATATTTATATGCTTATTCATCTCAGGTTTGAAAAATAACTTTTTTAGGCTTAGAAAACATTTGAAATGCACAGCGTTGTAAGAACGCATTATTGGAGTAAAAGAGTAAAATTAATCCGCAAGTGTGCAGAATATAATTGAGAGGCTCCTTTCAATCTTCAGCCTGATTCTATTTCCTCTGAACATATTAACTGGTAAGAAATTGACATTTATATTCCAGGACTTCTTGTCCTAGATTCAAATTCTATACCATGACAATAATATTTGCCTCTCCCAATTGTATTTTACTGAAAAGTCCTTTCAATTAAAGTAAAACATGTGGAGACACAGGAACTATGGTTTGATTATGTTATGTCATTTTTTGAATGACAAGTTTTACCATCAACATGTGGGTATTATTAAGATTGACCTTTTCAAGAGTTTTAACAATTGAGAAGCATTTGTACAATAGAGAAAGAAAACAGAATTTTTTAGGAACATATTTTAGATAGTATTCATGTTTCTCTTCTTTCCTGCCTATTTCAAGTACTGAACTGTTGCGCCAAAGAGCAGTTTGCTGGTTAAAATCCCCCTTATCTCAATACACATTCCTTCCTTCTCTCAATAAGTATCTACTTCTATGCTGACCTTATAAGCTTTGGCAGAGTTATGCTCCAGGCCTTTGGGTTGTAAACAAGCAGATCCCACATTCCTAACAGAATTTCCAGAAATCCGAGATTCTCATCTGACCATATGGATGCTCCTTCCTGAACTTCTTTACCCTTTCCCAATATTTGCTTTCATTGGAAAAATAAAAGAAAGAAAGAAAAGCACACACAATTGCTTTCTAACTTAGTTTAATGCTAGAAATACTTTTCAGTGCAATATAAATATGAAATTAAGTCAGATATTTTGTGGACATTCTAGGTTGATGTTCTAGATAACTAAACCATTTTAAGGATGCACTCACAAATGCTAATTTTGATGCACTCAAATGTGTTGTTCCACAAGTGAAAATTATCCCTTTTCCTTCTACCTTACTGCAAAATCATTGACACCTGGCAGGTTCCATGAAGTTTCTGCCTATCGAGACCAACTAGAGAGTGGTCTGAGCTCTTTCCCCCCTGTGCTGGACCATCACCAAGTGTGCACACCCAGAACACAGTGAATTCACAACTCTGTGCTTCCTTTAGGAGATTTTGCTAGTAAGTATCACTATTGTTTATGCTTATTTTAATGCATTTAAAGCATGACATTCAACCCAAAGCAAATCACACAGCGCTGGGATCACTGAGAAAGCATACATGAAGATATTATAAGACTTAGCCAGAAATCTCTACTTGGGTACATTTCCCTAAACAGAGAGACATATGGTTTCCATCTGCAGGGTCACAATGAGGCAGATGCAGGAGGAGTGGATTTGCAGAGAAACAAAAAGGAGGCTCCAGGAAGAGAGGAAATTGGGACAGATGTTTCATGGAACAGAAGCAGCCTAAAGGGAGAAACACATTCCAGACACGTTGCCTTGAATCTTTAGCTTCGTAGGAAAAATGTCTGCACATACTTTTTACAGATAATTGTTTTTTTTCCACTGATTTGATGGAAGCTCTAAGATTAGACTCGGCATCCAATAGAATGAGGCAACACAGCTTTTTTGTTTATCAGAAATTGTTTTGTTGCTGTTGACTGGCTAATAAAATGTGAAGGCTGCACAATGTTTAAAGCAAGTTTTAAATCAGTTCAGAAAAATCATAGAACTGAAATTCAAAGGGCGGTGCCTTGAGAATCTTTTGCCTTATAATGGTATGTAGCCTGCTTCGAAATGAAGTGGTTTAGGCTTCTGTCTTTCTCCCTCTTCTAAAAATTTCCAAGCTGTGATAGGAAGTTGTGAGACAAGTCATGGAAGAAATGAGGCCAGGGAGACATGACCAGCTGGCCTGGGCTGGAATGAAATTTAGTTGCTTCTGCTGCAGAAACGGAAATTTGGGCATAAACACGAATGGCTGGAAAATAACCCCTGCCTCCTTTGGTTCAAACTCTAATCAGTAACACCCAAATGCAACTCGAATAGAGCTTCTGGTATAAACATTGCTTTTCCTTAGTTTTCTTCCATTCTTTTCCCCTTCACCTTGTTTAGTTCTGAATTGTTTCATCCTTGTATTATATTCCTCTAACATTTCAAAACATCATACAAAGGTTCATTCTTATATATGACCTTGGGCTTAGCCAGCGCTGCACTTGATCTTGACATGGAACTCTTAGGGCTGATCCTGGGGCTGGCTAATTTGTACCAAGTTGTCTGTGGTTGCTCTCTTACTCCCCTGACCTTAGAGCATTTGTGGCAGGGTTTCGGGAGTATCTCTCATGCCCTTGAAAGGGTAGATCGCTATCAGAGGCTCTCTCAGCACCCATAGTGATGGAGGTAGAATGAGCTCTCAGCTGACTCCCACTTGGAGCAAGAGCTGGGCTTGCAGGCATCCTTGGACCTGCCCTCACCTCCACACCCCACACAACTTTGATTTCTTTGAAGCCCCACCTCTTTGTATAATCTTGGCACAAAGGAGGCTGAAATGAACTGCAAGTGTCTCCAAGATGCTTAAAACCCTTGGTTTTTCAACGTCTTTATCAACACTTAAGCGTAGCAGAAGCCCTAGGATATCATCTATTTATGAAGAAGGATTCAGACTAGATGCTTTTGGCTTCAGCCTGACACCTAGCAAGTTACCTCCTTGAATCTTGCTTTCTGTATTTGAGAAATGCTAGTATAAATAGCACAATGGTGCCAGGCTCAACATGTGAACATGTACCCAACACTTAGAATAATACCAGACACAAGTAAGTGCCATGGAAATGGTAGCCATTATTATTATGATACATTCAAAAATCATTGACATATAGGGTCTACGTGGCTGAACCATTCTTATGTCCCTCCCCCATTTCATGCCAATAATATTCTTGCTGTTCTGTTCCTGTTGGTTTCTTGGAACATCATTTGCTCTTCTTTGATATTTGCACTTGCTAGCTATTTTGTTTGGAACTCCCTCTTCTTCCTAGCTCTTTTTCCCAAATGTATTTCATTTGTTATCAGCTTTTCCAAAGGCATAATAGGTATACAAAGAAATGTACATCTTTAATTCGATAGTTTTGTACATACTCAGTTGTCTCTGATGTCAGCAGGTCAGTGTAGAGACATAGCCAACATCTCCCGAAGTGTCCTGATGACTAACTGCGTATCCTTTATAACCAGTTCAAATCTTCCTTCCCTGGGAAATCTTGCAATGAATGATTTCTCTGACTTAGACAAACATATCTATGACTCTCGGAGAATTATGTACATTTAGGGTGAAGTAAAGATTATCCTTATGAGAAATTGACTTCACGTGATTAAGCCAAGAATTGACTTTCTTGTGCATAGCTTCATCCTTATATAATTTTTGTTTGGCATCACTCATCAACCTACTTTCTGCTCTGACTGCATCTCATGTGTTTCTGAACCTAAGGCTGAAACCCATGCCAAGGCTGTGCTGCCCTTTGGGAGTGTTTGGCAATCAACTAGGCAATCCCTGAAATTAAAAAGTATGACATTCATGTAGGTAGATTGCAAAATTCAAGTGGTATTTATTATAATAGTCTCGCTTTTGTGAGACATAACATGTGATACGAAATTTTAGCTAGGCTAAGCACAATGGTTGAGATAATCATATGTATTCACTAAATAGTTTTTATTTTCTTCCTGGGCATTCAACTAAAATACATTTTTCATCTTCTTTGAATCTTATTAGGTAATATGGCCAACTGAAAGGAAGGAGGTAATTATTACAACTCAATGAAACCCTGAGTGAAGTTGGTGAATTTCTTGCAATAAGAATCCTCAATTCCTGAGTCACAATGTGGAGGGCAGCAAACTTGGCTCATACTGGGTAGCCTGTCAGCAAGATATAAATTTTTATCATGCTAAACCACTGGGGGTTTGGATTTATTGCAACTGCTAAGGTAACATATGCTGATATAGACTTTTTCAGTTTTAGTATTTTTATCCATTTACTAAGTATGCTGAGGAAAGGAATTTTAATATTTTGTGAGTTAAGTTACCTAACACTTATTATTGCCAAGAGAAAAACAAATGCACATGTTTCTTCTGTCTTCCTATCCTCCTGGGTTTTTCTTTTACATACAGTTGCTCTTTGGTCTTAGTTATTTGGTGTAGTACTCACTGAAGTATTAGAGTACCAAGGTTAAGTGAATTCAGCATAATTTTGATTTATTTTTAAATGACAGTGTTTTATTAAGTCAAAATTAGTCCTTGTAAAGAATAAACACCTCTAAGTCAAATATCAATTTAGTTAATAACTTTTTATTTGTCAAAGAAACATAAAACAGTGAAAACATATTCTTTGAGTGGCTAGAATACTGCACATGTATTCATGGAAATGGATGTTTTCTTAGATTTTTTAAATCTCTTCGAATGAATGGATATTTTTCAGAATTCATATCTCCAAATGGCATTGCTTCTATGTACCCAAAGCAATGTTTATTTGAAGTATTCAATGAAAATATAATAAGAGTGGATGGTTTGAATGTTACTCCAATTCATATTCGTATCTTCTCTAGTCTGTATTATTTTTTCGTTTACATGTTTATTTTCCGTTTTCTTTACTTATTGTTAGAAAATAGCAATATTCCATTTTTAGTCGCCAGAAATACTTTTCACTTTAGTGCTATCCCAGTTTATTCACTATTCACTCTTCTCTCCTTAGGCTGCAGAAACTTAATACTTTCAATATCTTAGTTTTCACTAAATGTCTCATCTCGTTCTAATTGAATGTCTCCAAATGATGTTGATAGGGAACTTTGGCAAAGGCTTTAGAAACATTATCTAATAACAAAGTCAGTTTATATTCCTGTTCCCTCACTGCCTTGTTCCCCAAGTAAGGACGCCAGCAAGACAATTTAGTATAGGCTGAAAACAGTCATCTCAGGAGAATGGAGGGAGGAGAAAGAATCAATCACTGTAATTGGAAACAAAGAAGTTGGACTGAAAACCAGAAAGATTTGGAATCTTTCAAACTCTAGCTCGTTCTTTTATGAAGGAATAATTTAGTGTTTTTTTGTTTGTTTCAATCTTTCCTAGCCTAACACAAAGCAAACTGTTCCTTCTAACACAGCTTTAGTTGAAGTAAAAGGAATAATAAACCATGTCTTTTCATATGTAGAACTTTCTACAAAAACTGCTATTCACTGATGATGGCGATATGGATGATGATATGATTTATATATTATCCCAAGGTAATTAGAGACATTTGAATAGGAAAAAATGTGCATTTATAGAGACTCTCCCACACAGGACCAGTTAATAGCCAAGTGCCTTTCAAAGAGATGATTATAACAATAACAAGTATCCTTCTGTCTACTATCAGTAGTCTTGCAAAATCTGCATATCGAGAAGCCTGACATTATTAGGGGCAGAATTACTTTAAACAAGTTCAAAGAATGTACTGAAACAGAACACTAGCCTGAGTGCACTTACTGTCACCAGTCTAGTCTCCACATGTAACCCCACTGTGGACTGTTGAGGTCCACTGACTAGAACAAAGAACTCTGGGGCAGATGATGCTATAAGCGTACACATCAAAGAAGGATCTGTTTTCCAAGAGCTCAGCATCTTTAAATGTGTTGACTATTACAGATTTCAAAGTCAATAGCATGACAGAAAAATCATCCTGCCAAAGGGAGAAAACAATGAAATATGTTTCATTAACTTTGACAAATGCTGACTCTATCATCTTTTTCTCTTAGACAAGAAATGCACTGGTCCTTTTACTCTTCATTCTCTTTTTATAGGTTTAACATAGTGGAAGTCTCATTTTTTAATTTCTGAAATGCCCTGGATTTCATTTCTTTCATATTTATGCCATGAGTCAGAATTTTGAATTCATAGGTCCAAAGAGAAGACACAAACTGATTTGAGACTCAATATTCTGTGGCTATATTTATTTGTTCTTAGATAAGAAATGGGAATGGAATATATATATATATATATATGTGTGTGTGTGTGTGTGTGTGTGTGTATACACACATGTGTGTGTTTGAATAATTGTTTACCACTTTAAAATTCACATTGAATATTAGCAAAGAGCTTGCGTGGTATGATGTCATTGGATGTTCTTTCAGTGTCCACCCATCTGACTGTGAGGAATTTCAGTGCTGACCTCACACGTACAACTTTTGATGAATGATATTACTGTGCAGTAAATCTGAATTATGTCACTGTGTTATGAAGCTTAATGAATACAAGGTAAGCCTCTTTGCTCCTAGTAAACTCTAGGAACAAAGAACAAAAAAAAAATGCTAGGTCTAGTAAACTGAACCTAGGAGTGTCATGGTGAAAAGTTATGAAACTAGGGACGATCCAGTGAAAATCAGGTATTTAAAGGAGGCAGGACAATGGCAAGCTATTTCTAATCCTGGTTTAGAAATGAGTATGATGTGAAATCATGTCCTGAGTATGGCATGATTACAAAATATGAATATTCTGAAATGAGTTTGAGTCATAACTTTTGGCATGTTTATAATCTACTGATCTTTTTCATCTGTGTCTATGGAAGAGTCAGGTGAGAAAACCTAGAGGATGGAATGGAAAAATGAAAGTCTGGAGCATGAAGAAAAGAGAGCCACAGTGAGCCACAACACTAGAGAATAAGGGAACCAAATTAAGAAGCTTATAAAAATGATGAATACAATGAAAGAACAGCTGAGAGAATTCAAACAGGATTCTGAGTCCCACCCCCAGAGATTCTGACACAAGGGCAGGGGTTGAGACCAAGATGCTGGGAATTTTAAAAGCTCTCCAGGAGATTCAAATATGCTCCCAATGTTGAAAACCACCAGGAGAATGAGGGTGACCAGATCTGAGGGGGAGAATTCCTATACTGTCAGAATATGAACAAGAATATAAAACAATGTCACTTCATTCGATATTAACTAATTAGCTAATTCATTAATTAAAATCCACCAATGGGTGGAGCTTATTCTACAGAACAAACTGGAGGAAACAGAAATGCTAATGGGTCCAGGAACAAGTCTAGGTGAGAATGTGTCTTGATGAGTAGTAGAGGGACTACTTTTCAGGAAGTTCACAGTGCCACTGTCTGCAGATAGATCAACAGATGCTGAGTTCACTGGGAAAAAGCAAACGCCTGGGAACAGAGCAGGCACACTCCGGAGGCAGATTTCTAAAGTTCCTCAGCAGGAAGTGAGGCTGGAAGTCATGGAGGTGCATAGTTCTTGGGCTGGAGAATCCTCTCTTGGCTGAAGATTCTAGTAGCTCCCAAGTTGCTCCTGACCGAGCACACACACAACGCAGCCTCAGGTGCTAAAGACTCAAGACTCAGCAGGAAAATGGGAATTTGAAGGCTGAGTATGAAGGAAGAACGCAGAAGAAACTTCAGGTACAATTTGGTTACAGGACCTGCTGCTTGTGTGTGTGTGTGTGTGTGTGTGTGTACACACATGTGCATTGGAAAACCGAAATACGACACAAGAGACATCATATGAGGTGGTATTTCCTAGGTCAGTGCTGATCAAACTATAGATGTATCAGAATGACCTGAAGGGTTTCTGGAGGGTAAATGAGTTAATTAGGTGTTCCTGGGTCACTAGCCTGTGGCTACCTAACCTGTGACCTTTAGTGAGTTACTATAGAAGCACTTAAATTGTGGGTGCGGGGCACACTCACCCATAATTGTGGACCCAAATAAACCACATTGGTACATGTGTGTGAGTATACACACCTGAGATGACAAGCCGGTCTAACAGTTGTGGCAACAGAACTACCAGCCCCGCACAGGGCTAAGAGTGGGGCAACTATAGAAAAGGTCAAAGAGAACCCAGAGAAGAAGCGCAAAGATTTGTGGGGTATGGGAGGCATGGTTACCTGCCTGCCTAGCCTGTCTGACTGCCATACAATTGGTCCTGCCACCTTGCCTGGTGGGCCTGTGAACCTGGTTTCCCGAGAGCATTAAAACTGCAAGCTCCACCGAGGTCTCCAGAACTCTCTTGGTCCATTTGCCTGAATCTGTAGAGAATCTGCCCTGTGCATGAACTTGCAGGACAGTTTGTGATTTTACTAAGTTTGGGACCTGGATCAAAACTTAATATCTTATAGATCTATTTTACTGGTTCTTTGTTAAGAAATGGGGTGTATCATATGTATCTGCATATATACTATTTTTCTCTGAAATCTTTATCATGTGTTAGTTGAGTGAGAGGCTGTATGACTAAGGCCGTGCCATTTTGTGACATACAGGGTCTCACACACAGGGAGTTTGACTCCAGAGTCTGTGTCACCCACATTTGGTGGCTTCATGACAAATAACCTGGCAAGGCTGGAACAGACAGTGACCATGTAATCAACATCCAATGTCAGTGTTTTCTCCACCATTCTTTGCAGTGTGTATCTTTGTGGTATGTGGTGTAGGCAAATTCTGGTCAATGTCTTCAGCTATTTATTTGCTGAGTCTATAGGTCAACATCCCATTAAAAAGTACTGGAAACCAGTAATGTTCTATGGATTTTTCCTCCCTAACCATGGTTTTTATTAAACAAAACTGATGTTAAATTTATCATCCTCCCAAATTGTCCCACAAAGTTGATAGTAACTCTTGAAACTATGACTTGTTCTTACCATATGTCAGCAGTTGGCTTGCAAAGGTGTGAAAAACCTCCGAACTATTCATCTGGGTTGCTAAAATGTATTCTCCTGGGCCTCACATATTGGCAGGCAAATATCTTAAGTACACTGGAATTCTGCTCTGGATGTGTGTCTGGTGCTCATATTGATTTGACTGATGGGTATTAATTATCATTATCTAGAGGCATGTAATCTTGTCTGGCAGTGCAAGCGTGTCTTCTATTTTATCTTGAAAAGGGATGAGGAAGAAATGTGTTTGGCAAAGATTTCTCAGTCCTCCATTTCTGATCAAGCTTTTTTTTAGTTCAGAAAGATCATCTTACTTCTCACTCCCTTAAATACTTTGACAGCTAAGAGATGTTTAGATAGCATACTAATTATAATTATTTAAAAATGTCTTGTTTTCCCAATTCCTAACAATCCAGTGACTAAATTTCAGAGAAAAGAAACCTCAGTATTGGACACAACTAAAGGAAATAAAGATTAAAGAGAAAAATAATGGTGATGTTCAGTGCCAAAGACTCTTGGGTTTGGCATTAAAAGAATTATATAAAGTTTACTCTGGAAATGACTAGCTGAAAAATCTTGAGCAAAATTCTTATCCTCAGTTGTTTTTAAGTACGGTGATATTGATAATAATAAAGAATAATAATATCATTTTTTCAAGGAAAATTCATGAGAATTAACTCATATTTGTGGTCTCAGAAATAATGTGTAACACAAATTGAAATGCAAACAAATTACTGGGAGAGCTACCACTCTTTTCTTTATTTCCTGATGAGTCAACATGATCATATGTTTTTGTTGGTTCTTTTGAAGGCTTCCAAATAGTTTAAGAGTCAAATGGTTTAGCGTCATTTTTGGAAAAGGTTTATGCAATGTCAATCAGACAACTGCATTAAAAGTTCCGTAGCAAAATCCTTCCTTCATGTTCCCAGTGAGGAGGCAGGATAAAGGGACAGAGAAGCATTTATTTTTCCCATATCCTAAAAAGAGTATTTGATTCAGGCCAACTGACTTACTCCTTCCATTCATAGACATTTTGTATGCAAATCATATGATTGAAAGTTTAAACCGTATTATCATCATGGGCCGAGGTGAGTCATACTTTCAAATATAAAGATAAAAAATACATGTGATGTGGTATGTTAGCAAACACTGTCAAAAAATAAGTTGCCTAAAAACATAAAAAAGCAAAAACATACCCAATCAAACTCAGGGAATTTCACTTTTTAAACAAAGTACTTTAGATCTTTTTCCTACAGAAATAAATAGTAGAGACATGACTAATTTAATTTCTTTTAGTTTCTGCCTTTTTCTTTATGACTTGTTTCTGCTAATATGATTTCTTCTAAATACATCCATGTTGTTATGAAATGGTTTCACTAATATATGGGATATAGTGGAAAAAATAAACAAAAGCCTTGAGGAAAGTCAAAACAAGCTAAGCACCAAAATGAAATGCACAACTATGAGCAGGAGGGAAAGGGGAGGAAGGGAGGGGAGTGTGGGAGGGCAAATCCTTGAGATTACAATGTTGTGAAATTTATATATAAATACTTTTTTTAAAAAAATTAATTTCGTTTAGCTTATTTTCAAGTAAAATACCCATTAACATTCTATATCAATTATGTTTAGAAAGTCTAAGATTCTTCTTATAGAACATAATCCAAAGTGAAAACTAACTCTATGCAGTTCAAAATTACACTGCTTCTATTTAAGCAATTTCGAGTGTACAGGGCATCAACACACATTCTAACCTTAATTTGCATGGCACCATGGGGAAAGAATTATTGCTCAACTGCTAATCCATACAGCAATCCACATTGACTCATCTCCCATTTTTATCACAGCACTAAATTTAATTCCCATTTCTTGACGGATTTTGTATTTCATATGTAACTTCACCTGCACATGTATTCTTGAAGCTGAATTTGTTTCAATGACATTTTTCAAAGAATGACTTTAAACAATCTAGCCACCTGTTCTCTCTATGAAAGAGAAAACTGACCTTCCTTTGTAGATTGATGTAGAAAATAGCAAGGGAAGCATACTCCCTATAAGAAAGCATCATTCTGCCAGTTATTACTGATATTCCATTATTCATTGGTATTCACTTATAGATACATTCTGGAAAGGCTACAAGACAGTTTCTAAAACACGTATGCTAATACCACAAAAACTCTACATGAGAAGGTTAGGATGGCACAGAATTTAGGAAGGAAAAACAATAAGTCTAAGAGAGAAGGAGGCAGAAATTAAATTTCAAAGTTCTAAGCAAAATGACAAATTCAATGAACAAGGTATATTTTACTCTGGAAATTACTAGCTATAAAACCTTGAGTAAAATTCTTACCCTTAGCTATTATAATGAATGATGATATTGATAATAATAAAAAATAATAATAACATGAAACATGGTGGAGGAATGTCGGCACTGTGGTAGTAGGCAGAGTGTGAAAGTGAATACTTGCACGGTTTTGAAACTACAACCCTAAAGGATATATTTGGATTGGCTAAGTAAACATAATCTGGAAAAAAATGACAAAATTTGGATATGTCTTTTTTCACTTTGTTGGTGACATTGGTTTACAACATATAATTTGGAAAAAATATCTGCTATATAAGTCATAGATCCCAGAAACTAAGAAAATTCTTAAGAAGTTGCAACCCACCTTACACTAAGACCTGAGAAAAATGTCCTCGCCACATTATCTGTGAAGAAAGAGACTTTTGTCCTTGTCGATCACCTCACCTCCCACCCTTGGACAGCACCTTCCAATTAATAAAATCAAGTGATTACAATTGTGTTACAATTGTATTAATTACAATACAATGCAATGGTATTACAGTTGTATTACAATTGTATTACAATTAATACAATCAACATTCTTGGTGTTTATTGACGATGCAGACACTGTAGATACAGTTGAGTAAAACTAATTGTATAAGAACAAAATAATAACCAGGTGCGGTGGCGTGTGCCTGTAATCCCAGTGCTGGAGGCTGAGGCCAGGGATCACTTGAGTCTGCGTGTTCGAGCCTAGCCCTGGCATCATAGCAAGACCTAGTCTCTGAAAAAATAGCTGGGCGTGGTGGCACACACCTGTAATCCCAGCTACCTGGGAGGCTGAGGCTAGGTATCACTTCAGTCTGTGGGTTCAGGACTACCCCGGGCAACATAGCATGACCTAGTCTTGAAAAAAAAAAGGAATAAATAATAGACAAGAAGAAGCCTAATTGTGTAGGAAAAATTTGACTGGAACCACTTGTCTATAAAGGTTACATCTCATTCATGTTCTCTGATAAAGAATACTTACTCTGAAGAACCTGGTATTCATTTTGACTAAAGTTACTATCAAGTTTTAATTTGGAAAGTAGTAGAAAATGTGGGGGATATGATGCATATTATTAAGCAGAGAGAAATTATTTTTGTAATATTATTATGATTATTCATGAATAACTGTAATCATAGTTAAGTTACTGTTCTTTATTTTAATACCTTCATCTATTCAGTGATAATAATAGTACCTCATAGTTTTGTTGTGAGAAATCAGTGAGAAAATGCATGTAATGTACCTAGAACAATACTTGGCATGTCCTAAATGTTCATCTAGGTTTGAATATTATTCATCAGGGAGAAAAAATGTCTACATTTTAGTCAAATAGCCTATAACCAATTCTTACTTATACCACTATCAGATTATTTTCCTCACTAAAAAAAACAAAATAGCTCAGTTGCTATATTTTTTACCAACAAATTTGTTCACTGACTAATAAAAACATTATAGAAGAATTAATGGCCCTAAAATCTGCTCCTAACATAACATTCAGTGCATCCTGGATATTCTAGATCATCAAAAATGACATCAGTTATTCTGGATTTCTATTACAGCATATAACTTTCAAAAGCAGAAATACTTTGATGATCCTTTTCCATCCACCTGGGAGGTAATGAAAATATTACCATCAGTATAAGTCAATAAAACTCCATTGAGATGGTAACTCTGGAAATTGGAGGCGGTTTGGCTCATTGACTAAGATAAATCACTGGACTCACAAATGCAAACCTAGCCATAGCATAAATGAAATTTAATATTCAGAAAGAAAGTTTGTCATGAAATATTGATATTAATTTTCTACTGCTGCATAAACTGGTCCCATTTGCTAGCTCACAGATTTTGTCAGAAGTCCAGGGATTGCCTGAGCTCTCCAAGTTTTCACAAGATCAAAATCAAAATGATAGTCAAGGCTGGGACCTTGTGTGGTGCTCAAGTACCCTGAATCTGAGATAGAAGCCCTCATGTGTCTCCTGAATGTTAATGTTTCTCAGCATTTGCTTATGTTCTGAATTCCTCACTATATGGACCCAACCACCTTGAAAGTCAGATCTAATAATCTTCCTTACTAAATTCCAAATGTGCCATCTTGTGGAATGTGGAAGGAGGTAGAAAGATGGAACTTCAGGTAAGAAGAACACTTCCTATCTCTCTACCCACATCTGGCACACTACAGGGTGGATAACAACACGTCTCTCACCTGTCACCCAGCTTCCTAACCTCTTTGAAATGTCCCAAGAGACATATGACCTATTAGTAATGACTGTTACCCCCACAGGTACATTCTCCTGTAATGGCGCATCCCCACATCCTCTCTGCTGTATGTCACTTACACCTTTATACTTCCTCATTGCATCATTGTACCATTTCCTTGCTGAGGTTTGTAAGGGGCTTCATGACTTCATTAAAGTTGGACCTGGACATGCTTCCCAGGATCCCCATTCTGTGGGCTTGGCTCACAGATCGCTATCAATTACTGCCTTCTCATTTTCTTCGTCATTCCACATGTGACTCCTAATACCATATAGCATTACCCAATGACAAAAGTGATATCCTAATACATTAATGATGCTAAAAGTTATGGAGGGAATGGGGACACCAGGAAATGGAACATCTTAGAATTCTGCCTACCACATATGTCAGAAACCTTAAGCTTTAACTAGTGCAAAAAACACAGATCAAGGTTTCCAGACTAGGATGTCACATCTTGGAATTCATGAGAAAGTGGTTGGCACATGTTTTAGAGACATCACTGTCCCATAAATTTACAATTTTCAAATATAAAGTTGCCTTTTCTAAACATGATATACATTTCCCACTGAAGTGGATAGAACCATACCTTTGGCACCAAGGATCCAAAACTAAAGACTGACTCCACCATCATACTTAATAAATTTTTCAACCAAGCTGTCCATGGGAGTGTTACCAGTAAGCGTCTCAGAGGATGAAGAATGTCTGGATCAACAGACTTCAATTTCTAAGCACGAGATAAGTAAGTTTACATGGAGACTGAACTTCTAAGACTGCATTCACAAAATTCTCGAAACTTCTTTAAAGACTGCATCTTTAAAGATTAGGTAGTTTTTACCTAATTTCTCAAAATGTATTACATCCTAGTTTTTTTGTAGTTTTTATTAATAGCTTGTTAAAATATGAGTTAAATATCTTCTGAATTTTGCTTTTTGGCATATTATCTACTCTACCATAACATCTTTGGGTGTTTGTAGTTCTTACTCCACAGGTGTTATGTGAGTGGATTGATTGACTTTTTTTTCTCTTGGCTTCTAGACTAACCTAGTATATGTTTTTTAAACTATGAATGGATTTATGTTTCCAAATGTACTATTTTTTCATTATAGCACACACATATGGGTATGCATATTTATATCAATGTCTGTCATTCACCTGTCAACTGCTCGTCTCATGGCAGCTCTGCCACAAGTATTGTTAAATCAGGGTGTCATGTATTTCAGTTAAGTACAAGGTATTATCAGTGACTCTTGATTATTAGGTTTCTGAGTTTGGTTAAGCCAATGTGAAGGAATTCTGGAAAATTAGGGGTGCTTTCATAATTTAAAAACTAGAATGAATAAGGATGTGGTTTCATATAGGAAAGTTGCTATTCTCGAAGATCAAAATTGAGGAAAGATTGCATATTATATTATGTTTACATAGATATATTTTTTAGTTTGTATTTCTTGATGGCAAGGAGAGCTTCAGAATCTTATGAAAATGCCTAGGGCTTCCTAAATAGCAAAAAAAAAAAAAAAAAAACAAAACCAAACAAACAAACAAACAAACAAAAAACCAAAAAACAACCTAAGAGGAAGAAATGGTCTAAAAAGGCTCTTTCTGATCAAGTTTTTGTTCTTCACAGTTTTGCCTAGGGAATCCTTGGTCTCAAACTACATCATTCTATTATTGTGTATTTGGTCTGCCAAAGCCATGAACTCTTTGGACTTCACTCCCTGACCCTGCTCAAAATAAAGGATTCTCTTTTGCAATAATTAAATCTCTGATTCTATAAAAAATTTCTGCAGTTTAGATATAAATAGATATGAATTTTTGTATCTAAATATATATCTAAAACTAATACTTTAAAGTATAAAATATTTTCGGAGGAATACAATTTCAAAGTAAAATATTTAATTTGGCACATAAATACAGATATGCAGAGAGTTTTTAAAATATTTATTTTTATATACTTATGTTTCTTGTCATATTTAATAGATTTATTTATCTACATCCATATATATACATATATATATATACAAGATCATTTATATATTTATATTTATACAAGATCAATGAAGATGTGTTAAACTGCTGGAGAACTTAACTTCTTATTCTCTGCATCGGTGCATTAAGTTGGAGCTAGAAAGTTCACATATATTAAGATTGCCAGGGATCACAATAATGTGAAATATATATATATATAATTTAAATAAAAAAGGAAAGAAAATATTGCTATAAAATTTTTAAAAAAGATTGGCGTAAATGACCATAAATTATCAATATAAAATCCCTTCTTAACACAACAGCAGCATGCAATGAAATTAATCAGATCATGAATATTAATGAATGCTGAATAAATAGAATCACAACTAAATGTCCAGAAGAAAAGTGATCAATTGTCCAGTCTGAAACCTTACTGAAAAAGAGGAAGGAGGGGGATAGCCAAAGAGGAAGAGAGTGAGGGTAGAGAGGAAAGATATTGAAAGAAAATTGACTCTGGGGAGAATACATGTGAGAACTAATGTAATTATTCTTGTATTTTATAAAGAAATAAACAAAGATGAGATTTTTTGCTATCTTAATACAGATAGATTTAAGTTTCCTATAATGTGACTATATGCTATTTGTCTAAATATTTCATTTCTCTGATTATCAAAAGTTGTTATTCTAAGATTTACACTGGAAAAACTGCCAAAATATATTAGGATCCTGTAAAGGTGACATAAATTCCCTTTTGGTTTATTTATGCTTAATTAGTTTTTGTCAATGTTGTAAATTAATTATCCTCCAGCATTTCAAGGTCTGTTTTCTGATTCAGAAAAATTATTCTGTATCCTTTAGTTATGTAAAATGCTAGCATTTAATTAGGAACTTGTCATATCAGATTTATGTAATGGGCTGTAACGTTGCCAATACCTACATTGCTTCTGAGAGATAATCAGTCACTTAGGAAAACACTTTCGCTCATGGAATACAAGGTGTTCCAAGAGTCTTCTCCTTGTATACTTTTTATTTTCTTCTACTTTATTTAAATCTCACTTCTTTTTTCATTAATCCAAATTGCTTGTCTGATTCATGATTGCATATAATATTGTCCTCTCCTTTCTTGCCTGATTGCCTTTTCTCTCCTTCTGTCCTTTCTAATATGATGGAAACATTTTTAAATTTAAATTGCTAAAGAGATAGAAGGGACATGAAGTAAACTATAAGGAAGCAAAGGATTGTCCCTGTGTCACTCTCCAAATAATTGAACATGTACTAGAGAAAAAGTTACAATGAAATTATTCAGCTAGAACAGCTTAACCTAAACATAAGCAAAAATGTATTGAAGAGAACACATCTTAATAATCATATATTTTTTGAAAAGTTTCAAGAGTGGAAAGAATCAGTTACCTCAGCTTGATCAATAGGTATGTTTTCATAGTTGTATAAATTATCCAGGTCTTCCAAGGTGGTGTCATAAGTCTCTGAGTCATAATTGATGAGTTCTGGAGTTGGAGCTGCCACCACAGCATCAAAGATGACAAGTCCCAGAAGGAATGTTGCTAGCACTTTCATTTTTCAAATGTTCCTAATTATAAAATATTAAGATTCAAAAACACTGAACTTATAGCATGAATAGTTTGCATTAAAGAGTAGTGATCAATCAATGCCAACACTGATGAACTCAAACTGGTAGCTCTCCTTCCATGTACAAACATCAAACAGGATATTGTATGGTTTCTGATGACCAATGACATATGCTGTTCAAATTCATTCACAAACTTATCCACATACTAATAGTAAATATTATTACAGTGAAATTGATTTATATTGTGTAGAACCATGGAAAAGATGGGATACAAAAAGAGAACAATATCCTATGTACATGAAAGTCTTTAAATTACCTGAGAGTTTTACTTTCATTTACTAAACATGATTCTTTCATCAATACTGGGATATACAAATTGATGATGATGATGATGATGATGATGATGATGATGATGATGATGATGATGATGATTGATGATGATGACAACTGTAACTTTTGCATCAGTTTTTAAATGAGGAAGTCAAAATGCATCAATACAATTAGGACTCATAACTATTCCTTGTACAAGACACTCAAAGCCTAGATCTTTTACCAAATAAAAATAATGAATACTTTTCTTATACTTCTTTTTTACTTTTCAGCAACATGAACACATGCACAGTGCAATATACAATGAATTATTAGTGCAAGCAGCATTTTTCAAAATATTCTTGACTAAATGGTGCAGAAAAGTATTTCTCTTTAGTCCTTAGTGTTTTTAGTCTTAATAATCATAAAAGATTTAAACTCAAGAATCAATAGAATAGATGTTTCAGGGAATATTTGGCTAGATTCCCTGAGAGGAAGATGCATGTGGTTTACAAGATTCTTTTGTTTTCTAATTCTTTAGTAAGCCATGATCTTTATTTCTCCATGATAGCATTATTCTAATTTGGGAAACATGATTTAATTAAGAACATAATTTTATTTTAGCTTTCCTAGTATTCCTTTCATTTCATTTTAGGGGAAAAATTCATGTTTAATTTTAACTACTTGGGGCCTATCAAAAATGCTACCATCATTCACTAAGGAAGTAAGTTATTTGTAAAATTTTTAAAGCAGCATGTCTAATTTTAAAACTTTTTGCATTTTGAATTTAGTTCTTGGGTTTACTTTAAGAACAGTACATGCGGTGTTTGTACTTAGGCATACATATAAAAGGTAATTCATGATAAATATTACTTTCAAGCTTGAATGCTGTGGCAGAAAAACTGACCTTCAGTTACTTGAAAGAAAGTCTTTATAAAGCAGGTTTAAGCAGAAGGATGTGAAATTCCCCGGAGAATCAGTAACAGTACAAGGGATGCCTTTTTCCCCCTTCTACGCTTTCTTCAAATAAATTTTTTATTCACTCTGGATAAAGTAAGCCTTATTTATTTGCCTTTGCAGAGGTCTGTGCTGGATTATAGATTTGGAACTGTTCTACTCAATTACCAACCAAGTCCTACTTCATAAAAAAGTGTGATTTGCAAATCTTCCAAAAACCATTCTCCCATATGCAAGTGGGAAACATTAACAGTGGCAACAACTCACCCCAATTTTCTTTCCTTAAAAAATATTTTCCTTATCCATGTTTTTACAATTTTCATTGTTCAGAGAAGTCTTGCATTTTTTAACTTACATACTCTATTGTTGTTTATAAATATCTTCTAATTAGAATTTATTTGCATTTGGTATGTACCCTAAAGCTTTAAGCAAGAAGGAATTTCTGTCTGAACCCTCTAAATAGGAAGACTATTGATCTAAATTTACTTTTGAAACAAATTTTCCTTTCTTCAAGTAATTCTGTTAATATTTAATGTAGTGGCTTTGTTGAAATCTAGAATTCACTTTCTGTAACATTTTGTGATATTTAAAAAATGTATTTTTATATAAAACTTTATAGCTTAAAAGACATTTTAAATGCATAGCTCATCCATCATGTATATTTTTTTGACACCTGAAATCTCACCATTCTCTTCTTTGGATACTATTTCAACCAATAACAATCAGTAATATCTGACTACATTGGCAAAAAACATAGTATATGTCAGGGCACTTGATTTAAGGAACATATTGGAAATGACTATAATTTTATTGGCATCTATCATGACTATAAAGATAAAGGATTTGTTGTATGTTATTGATTCCCAAGTTAATGCAGAGTTTTGGATTTTCCAAGAATAACATAAATATAAAAACAGCAACATTAAACTGAATCCATTGAATCAAGTTCACCAGGAGATACTAAAGCAAGTTGAGTTATTGTTTTAAAGGTTGTCATAGTAGGATAAAAAGCCTCTAACCCAAGAAGAAAGCAAGTGTAAAAACTTACCTTTGGCTCCTACTTGATGAAATGACACAAAATCACTGAGGACGCGGAGCCAGGGGTATTTGCCCCTGACCAATGGTTGTGATTTCTGGTCTGTGGGAGGTGGAATTTATAACACTCAATTTTCTGTTTGGAAAAGCTAACCTTGAGAAATGTTCTTCAGTCTTTAAAAACCCCAAATTGCTTTATAGTCATACAACCTAAGCAATAGAAGCCAAATTACCTGGGATCAGAAGTTCTTGAAGTTATGTAAAAGGAATTTTAGTGGCCAATGTGTAACCTTGAATTTTTTTACTAAAACAAGCCAGCTCAACATAGTTCTTCTAAAGCAAATTGCTAATTGAGAAAAGAATTAGTGTACCTTGGTGATTATATAGTTGGATGTTACAGACATATTCTAATAAGCAATACTTTTCCTAAATCTTGTATGTGTTGATTTTTTTTCCCTTTTCATAAGTGATAACTGAAGCTCAGTAACTATTACAAAAGTCTTACCTTTCTATGTTGTGTAAGTAAAAAAAATCAAATTATTTTGAAAGCTGGAATGCATTTAAGTAATGAAGTAATGAACTTTTGCAAGAAAATTTGCAAAAACTATATCCATAAACAATGCATAAATATCTGAGTGTTTTGTAACAAAAAAAGAGTCAATTCTGTTTTATCTATCAGAGTCAAATAAATCAAATTATATAAAATATTTTCTCCAGAATAGAAGATTTATTTTGGACTCTTGGCACCTAATATGATTTGTGAAACTGAGTTCTATTGCAGGTGTGGAGAAAAAAATATATTTGTATTAGGTTTAAGTTCCCCATCTTTTCACACTGTAAGAATTACAGAGAAAGAGGAAATGTTTCTTTGTATTCTGGTATGCTTTACATACATCTAGGAGTCCAGTTCTATCTGTGATTCAGAAAGTTTTCTTCGTGCTGAAAGTGAATAGCTTTACTGGAGTTTGAAAGTAAATTTGGTCTTGGGCAAAGCAAAGAAGATAATCTATATTCAGGACTTTTGTTCCCCTTTTTGCTTTCCCTTCCATTTTTATCACCTCAGAAGTTCTTTGACCCTCCATTCAGTGCACAGTCATTCATGTTTCCCATCATCCTTCACTGCTTCCAAATAATTTGTTCTCAGTGTGGGACCAGTTTTAAAGAATACTATGTTGTTGAGTAGGACTAACAAGACCTCTTCAAGAAGGTAAGAGGCTATTTTGCATCTTTGTAATCTGACCAGATACAGACTGTGGACTGAATCTGAGTCCCTATGATAGATTTGTTTAGCAGCAAAGTCCCACACTATGTGTTAGATGTGTTCATTTTGTTAGTACACTCAACATGTCTCTGTGAGAAGTTATCACTGTTCACAAATGGGTAAACTGACACTCAGACTTTAAATTATCTATGACCACAGATGACACAAACCAAGAAAAAACCAAATTGGGTCAAGTTCCCAGATAATACTAAGTCCACCGATGGGATATAGCTGAAACTGAAAAAGTCAATGATATCTCTTTGTTTCTTAGATTCTGTTTCAAGACTATATATCTATCATTAGTTTTAGACTTTTCCAGACTCTTTAGAATGTAGACTTATTGTCCAAGAAAATAACTAAATGTGTCATCAAATCTACTGAGTCACACACATTGTCAGGCAACAGAAAGATGGGCTATGCCTTTCCTTCTAGAGGATTGTGGCTATAACTGTGTCTATTTCCAAAAATGACATTTTCATACCATATTTGTGGACTATTGATGATTAAATTATTGTCTTCCTTAAGCTTCAAAACACTACCTTTAAAGCAGTTTCTTTGTGACAATTTAATAAACAAATTACTTGTCTTGCTATTATATTAAAAGCAGAAATTATCATTCCTGATTCTTCTCTTAAAAATAAAACTTTTATATTTCCTTATAAACTGGATAATTTTTAAAATTATTTCACCTGGTATTATTTGGACCTTCTCCAATACTTCAAAAATCTATTTTGAACTGTGGGAGCTCAGATATGATACAATCTCATGAGGGCCAGATTTCTATTTAGCTGTATGGAAGGATTAACTTGCCAGTTCCAGCCTTTCTTATCCTGGCTAAGTTTCTTCTGGTTTCATGATAATTTTCTTAATAGAACCTGAGCTTGGTTATCAGAAACCCTCAGGGGATCAAGTATCATGACTAGGTTGATTACCTAGTTAGTATTTGAGACTTTATATTTTGAACCTCTTAACCCCCAAGACATTTTACAAATCATTTTGAATATAACCCTTTACAAAGTTAATACCATCCTATTTGATTACATAATCAATTGAAAAAAGGAATAGTCTATTAATAATTGTCTCTCTCTCTCTCTCTCTCTGGAGCTGTGGTGCAGAGACAGGAATAGTTGCTTTGATAACGACCACTACCAAAGTTTTTGAGTTTTCTCTGCCAAATAATTTCTCCTCTTCATGCTTTTACGGATTACATTTATTCTGAAACTCATGACATTTGGCTTAATTGTATAAAAGCCCTTCCCTGTCATTAACTGCTTGACCTCCTTTACAAGCAGCTTCCCTCATTGTTTATGCTTGTTGCTCTGGGTGTGTAACTCTCTGTCCATCTGCTCTCATCATTCTTGGTGACATCAGTCTCCATGATTCTTTTCTTGTGGTGGCCTGATAGTTTCTTTACCTTTTCTGGTGTAGTAAAGGTATCACCTTATGACTCAGTCACCACCTTCATGTCCATAGCCTCTAGCTTACCATCAGCCATTCCATAATCTTACCAGTGGGGTACTATTATCATTTTTCTTTTTATTCAGGAGACCTTCATTCCATAAATTCTATCACTCTTTAATTAATTACTACATCCCCTATCTTCAGATCATTCTTATCTTTAGGATCAGTGGACTATTACCATAATGACTACATTTCGAACACTTTTTTTGCCTTTTTTCTTTTCTTTCCATCACACACTCGCTTGGTAAATTTTCAGCTCTCCTTTATCATAGCTCCCAATTCTCTCCTCTCCTACATCTGAGCATTGCTGTTATTAGTGAAAACCACACATAGCAATGGGGGTATGCTAAATTCTCAAAGATCAGCTTCAAAACAGGTAAGCATGTCTGATTCTTTTGTTCCTTTTCTTTCCAACACTCTGAAGTGACGGTTTTAAAACATTTCCTCTGTCCCCAATCTTCTACATTCCTTTTCTCCTCACTGAGTCATGGGAGTGACATAGAAAGTTAAAACAATATTTATTTAACTTTACACTAACAAACCTACCAACATTTCCAAGTATCTTCTTTTCCCCCTTCCTTTTGTAACAGTATTAGAAGTTGAAAGTAATTTCCACAATTCCACACATGATGCCTTTTACGATTTATGACCCTTCTTCTTTTCAATTTTTTCAATTACCTCTTCCCTTTCAGTTCCTCTCTTTCTCCACCAGGTCAGTTCTATACAGACAAATGTGCTCTCAGCCAGAGCTAAGATGCCTGTCTGTGTAACAAAAGTGAACTGAATAAAAGTCAGTAAAAAATGATAATCACAGCAGAAAACTTGAGAGTGCATTTGAAGTTCAAAGAAATTCCAAATGCAATTATTTAAAACACCATAGAGTACAAACATGTATCTGCGGATTTAATTAATCCCTTAAGTCCTTCCATTTTTACTCCTGAAATTATATCGTAGCCTATAAAATAAATGACTTCTGGATTGTATGTCTCCCCTACTGTCCCATTTCTGCATCCTTTTTTTTTTTTTTACAAAAAAAAATTCCTAAATAAATAGTGTACATAGACTCTTTTTTCTTCTTCTTCTTTTTTTATTTGGTGCCTCCTCTCACTCTTCATTCCACTGCAGTTTTTGCTCTATAATGGGTCATTTTCTGAACTTTCTTCACTCTGTCCTATCAATCTATATTAGTTTTGATGTGATTTTTCTTCCACTGCATTGCCTATGATTTCTAAGTTCCAGTCACCCCTTTCTCTACCTACTAACAAAATTTCAGAGTGTTTCAGGTTTTAGTTTAATGATACAACTGTTCTCATTTCACTCCTCCTTTTGGTGGCCTAATCTGTTTCTATACTACATTTACAGCAAAAGCAAGAATAACAACAAAGTAGATGTATAGCGGAGAAATTTGAGGTACACAACGTATATGTATATGTATAATAAATACAAAACATTTAATTAAACAACTATGTATGTGTCATTGTTGACTATAATTCGGAGAAAGGGAGCTAATGGCTAAGGAAGATACATGACAAACTTGCAAAAGGTAGAGGCAAGTTCAAGGTCAAGTTCAAGTTCATAACTATAATACTAAATTGCCATCTTGGTTTTGAATATCCCTGCTTGATCTCCCTAGTTCCCTCTGATCTGCTGGTTCTTATATACCACAGACTACTTAGAGCTTGACCTTTTGCTTGGATGTCTAACTAGAAAGTCATGCTATACCTAAAATGATGACTTTGGGATCCAATGGTATCACACCTCTCTAGTTGAATCCAGATCAAAATTTTAACCATATTACAGGTTTCCTCCATTTTTTTCTAATGCCCCTTGCCAATGCTCCCTCCTGGAAGAATTCACTTCTACTTCAAGGGCATCCCGTGCTACCATCATCTCCCCTGGACCACCAGCCAAATGCACTGCTAGTTCTCTGCTCCCTCTCTTTTGCTGCTGTCATTCATTCTTTAAACACCAGAGAAGGCTTATTAAATGGTATACCTAGAATTCCACATCTTTTTAAAGTGAATATAATGATGCCCTTATATATCAGACTAAAATTCAAACTCTTTAGTCATGTCCTGGAAATGTCCCCAACAAATAGCACCTCCATCCCTCACTTTGCCAAATATGGATCACACACCTCTCCTCCAGTCATCTGCTCCTGTCACATGGATGGCTTTTCTGTGTTGAAACATGCCAGATAATTGTTTCTGAAAATGCTGCACTTTATATCATCACGCCCATTTTAGAATGACTGGTTCATTTTTTAAAATATTTAAATTTCTGCATAAGGGTCACCTCTAAGGGGCTTTCCCTCCCTCTCACAATGCCCCCACTTCCTCTTCATGGTACATCAGTACTTTTCCATATTTGATGCCTCATATCATTTGTCACAGTCTGTTATATTTTTTCTAGTATAAATTTGGATAAAATCTCTTCCATTATATATACATTTTACTGGTCATATTGTATGGTTGTATATTCAGTATCTAAAATAGACCTTTGACAAAAATACATACTCATTTTTTTCAATGAGTGAATCAATTAATGATTGATTAAATGATCTAAATATATAGTAATTTGAAGTAATAAATATATACTCAATAAATTTAGTAGTATTTACTATGGCTCTTTTAAGGTATACAGATTACTTGCAGTAATTCTTGCTTTAGTTCTTTATTAACATGGTAAATTAATTCCTTTTTTAAAGTTTTTTTAAAATTAATGTTTTCTGTTCTGGCTAAATGACAAGTTGTCTGGGGATGCCTTTTATGCCTTTGCCTCTGGGTCTCTTGTAACAAGGTGCCTTACAGTTATTTGCTGTGTAGACATCTGATGAGACCCTGTGGGTTTCCTAACCACTAAGGAGTCCTTTTCCAGATGGAAATGTAGAAATTCACACTCTAACTGACTTCAGAAAAAAGGAACTATTTGAGCCAATAACTAAAAGTCTGCTTCTCTCTTTCCAGAGAATTTCCTTTTATTGATGTCATTCCCAAAATGTTTTGACAAAAGGTGACTGTAATTACTCCAACTGTTATATCTCCAAATGCTTTCTTTCTGAGCCAGAGAAAGACTGAGAAAGGAATGGAGAGTGGTTCCCAGCAGGGAGTTGTCAAGATGGGCGAGTAGACCATGGGCAGCAAAAGTCTTTGAACTTTTCTACATGAACTTTCTGGAACTTATTTTGGTTGTGCTGAAACTTCGGCTAAATTCCAAATGAATTAGATAGAAGATACCAATGAATCACTGAAAATAAAATGGTATGGTGGTATCAGTACATTTCTCTTTCATGTATAGCTTATGGTATACTTTTTCTATATTATTTTCTCAACATTCATGCTTAACAATAATTAGAATAATAGTGATAGATATTGGTAATGTTTATTTTTTATTATAATTTGAATTCTGAATTTTTACTTTTTCACACTTTTATATTATTTTAACATTTACTTTTGTGTGTGTGTGTGTTATAGTCTTCATTGCAAAATTAACTTTAAACAAAATAATCATCCAATATTTTCAAACAATCAAACAAAATTTTCATCCAGTTGGATGAAAATAATCATGCAAATGGTTAGCATTCAAAATTACTCTGATATCAATGGATTGAAAAAAGGAGATGAAATAGATGTAAATAAAATAACACAATTTATTATATTTTGTTTAGGATATTTAACTTATACTTTAGCTGAAGAAAAAAAAATACCAAGATTTAAGTAAAAAAAAAAATTGGTGCAAGTCAGATGAACATTTCATCAAAGGGATGAAATGTTTAAAATTGTCCATTTTAATATCAATAATTATTAAAATATTAGGTAAGGCATATAAAATGTTCCATAGCATTATGCTATTTAGATTCATACTACTTTCACCTTCCAAATTTGTTGAAGTTTTGCTTTGTAAAAAAAAAAAAAAATTTTTTTTTTTGACACTAGGTCTCGCTATTTTTGCCCGTGGAACCCGCAGGTTCTTGTTTCCTGGGGTATCATGGACTCAAGCAATCCCCAGCCTCAGCTTCCCAGGTAGCTAGGATTACAGGCGCGCGCCACCTGTAATATGTGTGTATATATATATACATATATACATATATACATATATATATATATACATATATATATACATATATATATATATATATATACACACATATTACATATTACAGTATATGTATACACATATACATACACATTATACACATATATATATATATAATGTTATTGTGTACTCCGGGGTTTTCCCATTTCCCTAACACCAGTTAACCATTCTGCTCGTTTGTGTCCTCTGCCTCCCCCTCTTTCTTCCCCCTTCTCTCTTGCTCCATTGTTCAGCCCCATTGGTTGTGTCTAATTTTTCTTATCTGTTTGCTTGTTTTTCCCTATATCTGTCATATAAGTGAGACCATCCTGTATTTCTCTTTTTCTTTTAGGCATATTTATGCTAATAGAGTACTTCTAGTCCTTGCTGCAAATGAAATATGTTTATCCTCCTTGATTGATGCCTTGTGAAAATCGTAATTTGGGGAGAGCCTATTGGTAACAGATGCTGGGGAGAGCAGCGCCTTCAAGCACCTTGGACAAAGCATAGTCCATTTCTATTGCCAGAAGGAAATTCGCCCCTCGATGGAGAGCTCAGCTTTATAAGACAGGCCTGGGGCGGGATAGTGACTTCTTCCTATCCAGCCAGATCTGGCTAGTCAACCCTGGCCATTGACCTGGCCATTGACCATGATGCATGTTGCAGCCAGGTCATCTTCATATCCTGATAATTTTTTTATTGGAGTGTATGCTGTTTGTTTGCTTATTTTAGAGAGACTCTAATGTCTTTACCTACTGTATGATACTTAATTTCACAACAAACTTTGAAATAATAACTTTAATTAATTAACCTATAATTATACACCTAAAATGTTTCAGAAGTGAAATTATAATATACAAAACTGTGTCTGGATCATTCTCTTTTTTCCATTGCACAATAATGTGCCACCCATTGACCATAGAAAACACAGCAATATTTGCTATTAATAAGGTAGCCTTTTCCCTACATCTGCCTTATTTTTGAATTTACAATTTTGATACCATTCTCTTGGTTAGCTATATTTATTTCTAGATTACTTTTTAAAAGTATCTCACATACAGTTATTATCTGAATCTTTGCAGGTTTTGTATATCTGTAAACCCTTCACTCTATGGAAAAGTTACTTGGTGAGATATGTCTGGTTCATGTTTTTCTCAGAACATTAAGAAATTGTTTTATCATCTTCAGGCACTAAAGTTGCACTGGAAAAGTGGCAATAATGAGTTGGGAATACTGTAAAGCCATTTTGTTCATAATCATGAAAAGTTGGAAGAGATCAAGATAGCCCTCAGAAATGAATGGATCCATTTACAGTGACATATCAATTGTTGGAGTATGTCAGATTTTTCAATGAGTTATCAAACCTCAAAACACTTGGAGGTATTGAATACATATTGCTAAATGAAAGGAAATAGTTGTGAAAGTCTACGTATTTATTGCATGATCCCAAACATGAGGTTTTCTGGAAAATTCAAAACTACAGAGACATTTAAAAACTTCCATGGTTGCCAAGGGTGTAGAGGGAGTGATACAGGGGAAGTAGATGAAGTACAACTTTTTAGAATAGGAAAACCATTCTCTATGATACTGTAATGGGAGATGCATGATATCGTACTTTTGTCAAAATCCATAGAACCATTTAACACATGGTAAAATTTAATGTGACTGATGAATTTACCAGATAATATATTAGTTCATTAATAATATATCTGATAATATAACTGATAATATATCAGTTCATTAATTATAACAAATGTTCTATGACATGCATGGTGAAACATACGTAGGGGAGGGGAGAGGGAACAATGGGAATCTCTGTATTAGTTGCTAAATTTTTCTATTAATCAAGTTGTTCTAAAAGATAAATATCCAGCCTGTTCATCTTCCACTGATAAGGTTAAGCATTTATTCACTGATTTGCCTCATTTTTATGTGCCTATATTTTGGCTATACCTCATATACCTTTATGAAATGCCGATGAAATGAGAACCTAGACAAAATTACAATATCCTACTGTATCGAAGATAGACCACATTTTAGAATGAGATACTACCATCTCTGTGTCACTACTTCCAGCTATGAATGGGTTACTTCTTTAATCATCAGGGATAAACCACACACTATGTACATTATAGACATGCTTGAGAAAGTTTGTATTTTTGCAAATATTTGTTCCTTGAGGAAAACATTTGAAATCAAAAGAGCCATTTATTAGAACAAGAAACCATATTACAAGTATATACATAAATTTTTATATTATAATGTTCTTAGTACAGAATATTCTCTAGTTCCTAACTTTTAAGGTCTATAAATGCATATAAATGCCAGTAGTCTTAACACTTTGCTCCCAAATTCCCTAGCTCTGATGTTTATTGACTCAGTTACAGTAATAGCCAGCCTTTTCTTGGCTGAAGTTACTATATGTTGTCTAACTTGTTTAAATCACTTGTTCTGAATTGAATAAGTTAATTCATATACTTGTTTACAAGATGATGTGTTCTTCATCTTGGCTTTTAAAACTGGTGGAGGTGAATAGTTTTTTTGCTCTAAGCTTGATTCTGATCCCAAAACACCATCCAACCTTCACTCTTTCTATGCCTCAACTATTTATTTCACTTGGTACTTTCAGCTCAAGATAGTATCTAGTACACCACCTTTCAAAACTGACTACTAAGTTTTTCTCTGCTTGTCTAAGGCTCCCCCAGTTATAGTGATTTGTGAAATGGTGGCAGGAATCAGCAGCCTTAAATTGAGAAGGTATTTTCAGTTTGGAGAACAAAGTAGAGGTCCATCTCTTAATCACAATTTAAGTTTATTAAGTATAAATTTCCTATAGTTGGTGCCTAGTTGGCATCAGCAGTTGAACAAAAACTGGGACAAAGTAGTGTCCACTGTCAGATGGAGATCTTCTTAAACCTTGCTTAGTGTATATGAGCTATTTTTATGTAAAGACAATGGATGCCTCCTGTCTGAGTGGGTGGGAGGGGGCATGTATGGCTTTGTTCCACTAAGATGAATAGAATTCTATATGACTCATGAATTCAGGTTTATATAAAAGAAAAGAACAATAGGGAAATTGGTTATCTTCCCAGAGAGTGAAATTGCAGGTCATGGATCTAAGATGACATCAATACAAGAGAGTCTCTTTGGTTTAATTACATTAGGTAGATCTCATGCATTATTTCGGGTATATTTATACTAAAAACTTGGGTTCTTTGGTGTTGAGACCACTACAGCAGTGATGTCTGAAGAGGTAGGGGAATCCTACACTTCTGCAACGGAAACATCAGTGTAAATCAATTAACTCATTCAAAAAAAGGGAAAGAAAACTAAAAATAATCATTGGCTATGCCACAAATTAAATTAAGTGAATGTATTACATTTTGCTATCAACTCTATTTAACTATGACTATGTAACCTATGACTATGTAACCTTGCAAAAGTCATTTTCTCTCTCTTTAAGTTAGTTCAGAACTTGAACAGCTGGAAGAGTGAGTCTTTTTAAATTCGAGAGATCATTAAGGATCTTTCCAAAGACTTTTCAGAGAACTTCAGTCTTTAGAATGGCAGGGAATTTCAAGGTCAGTTTCAAGGTCAGGAAAACAAATGCACAATTCTTAAATACCTCTCAAGGGGTATTCAAATGAGGTTTCAGTGAAGTCAGCTGTATTTACCTCAATCAAGAAGAATTTGGGAGCATATGCCTGGAGCTTTGGGACAATGTGATAGGGTCAGAGAGGGTTTATTTATCCTGCAGCATCTATTGTGATATCCTTGAAGTTGTCTAAAATTTTAAAAGCATGTATAATTTCAAAAATTAGCAGATTTTAGGATTTCTGGAATTATACATGAAGAATTTTCTTTGGATTATTGTAACAAAAGTTAGCCTGTCACTTAGGAGACTTCATTCATGAGTTCTGTCATTAAAAGTCTATTTTAAGCAGGTGTGTGGCCGTCGCCTTGCCTGAAGAGTCAGACATACACACAAGGTAAGAGAAAGCAGGTGTGAGTACCCCTGTTTATGGGAAACAGAACCCATAGTATGTGTCCTAGAGAGATGTATTTTAAAAATTGTTGGAAATTCAAGCTGTAGTTGATGTTGTGTCTGAAATTTGTAGGGCAGGCTGGCAAGTTAGAAAGCCAGAGAGGATTTATGTATGCTGGTCTTTTGACTGGATTTCTTCTTCCCTTCAAAACCCTCAATTTTCCATTGAAAACCTTTCAATGATCACAAGTACTCAAGTAATTTACTTTGCAAAATACCTTGCAAGCCACACCTAGATTAGTGTTTGTCGAACAATTGGGCCTCATTATTTCCTCATAGTTGATGCATGTTCTTAACCATCATAACCTCTTATAACTGATATTTATTTAAAGACTTTGAAGTATTTAATTTTTGACACAGGGTAAAAGGCCCCTGAATTCTGTGTTCACTGACTATGTAACCGTGTAAAATTCATTTTCTCTCTCTTTATCTCAGATTGTTACTCTTTAAAGCAGGAAAAACAATATCCTTCAAATAATTAATATGAAGAAATTATAGTTAAGTGCTTTGTTGCATGCAAAATTGTAAGCATAATTTCTAGTGTACCTGAAACAATAAATACTAATTCTTTTATATTGATAGGTGCTCTTCTGTAACTTGCCATGACACTTATTAGTGTTGATGCTTTACCATGGGTTATATACAAATATTCTTGCCATGATGACTTCCATCTTAGCCACTGTCATTTCTGGTACATTTTCTAAGGAAGTCCCAGATACTGGAATTATCAAAAAGTAAGAAATTAATTACTATTTTATGCTTACCCATTATTGACCTATTAAAACAGAGTGCTTTGGTAAATCCTTGAGTAAAAACCTACTGATATTATGAAATGAGACTATTCAGATAAACAAGTTACCCCTGGGGGGTAATGGAAGGAGGTGTGAAGAAAACATGCTTGTCAAATGCTTGTCATAAGCACAGATATCTGAGAGCAGGTTCCATCTAGAGAAGAGCAAATTGTGTCTGAAGGGAAAACAGGGCAATGGAAGTAGAAACATATTCAACATCCAGTGCATCTTTGCACTTTCTCAAGCCACTACTCTCTTTAGAAAGAAATTCACACACAATGAGCAAAGATACTGTCTGCAATTTCCACTGCATCTTCTTTTTGAGTCAAAGAGTGGAGATGCTCAAAACTGATTGTGTCACTCTCTTGACTGCAGGCAGAGGTCACAGCAGCAAAGAGAGTAGTTCATTAGGGGTTTTGAGGACATGCTTCCCTGAGCAGGTGGGAAACTGTATCATTGAAATTTGAATCATTACAATAGCCAAGATATGGATGCAACCCAAATGCCCCGGATTAGATGAATGATGCAAAAAGCTGTGGTATATGTACACTATAGTCATCAATCAAAATAGAAAACCTTATGTCATTCATGGCGATATGGATGGAACTAGAGGGAATCATGCTAGCAGAAATAAGCCAGAAAGAAAAAGAGAAATACTGGATGGTATCACTTATATGAGCGATAAAAGGAAAATGAACAAATAACAAGACAAATTTAAAAATAATTCTCAGCAAAATTGAAGAATAAAGCATAAGAAGGAAAGGGGGGAATCTGGTACTGAGAAGGGCACAAAAGACTAAGACAACAATTCATGGATGATAAGGTGGTGGGAGAATCCCCATTATCTAATGGTGTAAAATAAAATAAGTAACAAAAATAGATTTGGGGGGAGAGAAAGGAAAGATCTACTTTCTAGCTTCCAGCTGGTGTGTTTAGGGGAAAACCAACTTAGCACAAGTGGGGGCTGACTAAAAGGATAAAGAATGGAGGAACTACACTCCCTGATATCAAACAACGTTTCAGGGCCATTATAATAAAAGTAGCATGGAACTGATATTCCAATACTTCGGTGGTCAATAGCCTGAGTCACTTAGAAACAGGTGCTATCTTGAAACTACTTCTCATTTCTCACTTATGATCTAGGAGGTGAATCATTAGCAGACATTATACCTGAGAAACTAGATGATGGATCTGGCATCACTGTTGTTGAGAAGGACTTGCATAAAACACTGCCAAGTTAAAAATACTGTGAGGGCAAGTGAGGGGTGTTTTTCTGATGTTCTTTCTCATTGAAGGTCTGGGTGGTGGAACCTTTTGAAAATGTGATGTTGGATTGTAAAGAAAAGTGAACTTTTTATGAACTTTATGGGCAAATTTTGTTTCCCAAGTGCTTATGTTATGCAAGAGATGAGTCCAGTCATCTCTCTTATTGTGAGGAATTTCAGTTGAGGGAAGGGAATTTCCTTTTAATTTTACTGCAAAACTTTTAGAATTATTCAATACTTAATTTAGAATTTCCCCTTCAAAGTGGAAAATCCTAAGATTTATACAGGAAAGGGACATTCTTTTCATTTTGTCTTTTGTTTTCTGAATGAAATAGTATCTTTTATATAAACTGTGTGGGCACCTATTATGTTATTGAAAATACTTTAAGACATGAAGAATAGTGATAGTGCCCAATTGGTATTCTATACTGTATTAAATTCAGAATAAAATACATTGTATATGTTTTTTTTCTTTTAAAAATTTCTTTGTATTTTTTTCTTGGCACATTTTATTTTGAACACTACAGGATTAAGAAGGACAGTCATAATTTAAACAGACTTGAGGTTTTGTATAAATATAGATACAAATGGGTAAAATGTATCCATGTCTTATGATAACTTTTGGATAAATTATTTTTGACTTTAGTAAAGATTTTAACTTCTGGGTTAAATTTATAAAATGAATTTCTGTCAGCCCAGGACTCAAAATATTTCCTTTGCAAGAAACAATTTGCTGATTACAACTGTCTTTCTGTTTCTTTAATCCACCTGCTTACTGTATCTAATCAAGCATAAGATATGTCACCATATCTGCAATGATGCCTACATTTTCTGAATTCATAACTGTAATAAAAATTAAATCACAGTTCAGGTTACACATGTATTTGATGGAAATGAAAGATTTGAAGTTTATAAAATAAGTGTACCCAACTTTCTTCACCTGAAAAAGCAATTCTAACTAGATACGGCATTATAATTTCTGCCATGCTCACAAATTCTTGTACAGTGAAAACAATTTCACCAAGAACATTTATCACACGATTGCTCTGTATGCCCACTGGTAGACCGTGTGATCTGCTAAGTACTTCTTATTAGACGATGACTAAATGCTGCATAGAGGACAAGTATATCCACACTAGGCAGTGCTTGGTGAAATAATCATTGTCAGAAATTTGAAATAGGGATAATTGATCTTTGTGCCTGTGCCCAATTCCTTTATCATATTTCTTCTAGAAGTGTAATAAATGCAATTATGAGAAATCATTTGGAATTAGTGCCAGAGGGGTTGCTACTGCCCTTTCCTCCACTACCATGGATGTGTCCCTGACATGACTCAAGACTGGTATAGAGATAGGAATGTCATGTGTCAACTAGAGACAGAGTCCTCTGTTGTGCACCATTTGCAAAATGTTAATTGTCTCTCAGGTTTGCTTGGCTTCTTTGAAAGACAACAGGCCCTGGCCCTGTGTCCCTCTAAATACCCCTTTCTTTTGTTAATAAAGTTATCTCATGGTTCATACCTCCACCTGACCCCCAGCTGTGGCTGGGTAAATCTCTTCTTGTAAATTCATGACTCGAACCTTACCTCTAACAGCCAACAGTCCTCCTCATGAATATTAAGTTGAAATTATTTTTATGCATTTTTTTAAAAAACTGCGTCACTAGGATTATGTAATATATCTCTAGGACTTGTAATATCAAAGTGACCCATCAAATGGAACAGTCTGGCTTGAGGTAGAGATAGATAGATGATTGATGGATAGATAGATTAATGATAGATATAGATGATTTATAGATACATGGATAGAGATAGATGATAGAGAGAGCAATATTATTTGAATCCCTGCATCAACTACTTCTGAATTAAGTGGTATATGCTTACTATCAGCATTTTGTACAGATTTGAGTCAAATTTCTATCAGCTATAATTTAAATATCCCAATTAACTTAGAAAAATATTAAATATTATCAGAAACTGAAGCTCAGAATAAACAGAAATAGAAGACATTCATGTCAGAGAAAAGCATGAGGAACTATAAAGAAAATAAAGTTATGAGGGAGCAAAAGCAATGAGGAAATATTCTGGTTTGGAGAAAAGAATGAATAACAGATGCTTGGAGGCTGGTAAAACTACTGGTACCATGAATCAGTTGCTGAGGCTCTAGTTCCATCTCTGTGGTGCTGAGCACTGCAGTGGTTTCCTGTATTCTTCATGGCGTGCCTGTAGACTTGTTAGTGTTCATTTGTATGTGTACACTGTGCTTCAGATTAATTTATGGTAGCCCAAATAATTCTGTTTCACTTGCATCCACCAAAGACTACTTGAAACAAACTATTAAAAGATTGTGAATGAAATAGTCAAGTTTCCAAGACTTCTACCCACACTGAATGGTGCCAGTTACAGAGACATTAAAATAAAGAAATTGCCATTTTGATCTGAAGATTTCATTTAGTGGGAATGTATAAAAAAGCAAAAATTTCAGTTTGAAAATTCTGAATTTTAGCAATGTTATCAAAGAGTGAATAGGAATAAAAAAAAGATAACAAACTTATTGACTAAAGGTTTTACCTTATGATGCAATTCAATCTTTGTTACTTCCTATCACTTCTTTAAAGATCCTATTTCTGTTTTTTCCATTTTAGGAATTAGAACTTAAACTAAAATTTGGGAGGACACAAATCAGTCCTAAAAATGAAATAATAGTCAAAATTCCAATTCAGTCCATAACAGAATAATAACCAAATTTCTCCAAATATGCTGACAAACATGTACTATTAAATGCAAGACTCTCAGCAAACCTCAAATACGACACAGAAAAACAGAGCAAATTTTATCATGCTGAAACTTGATATCAAAAATAAACAAAAAATTGTAAAAGGTAAGCAGAGATTAGCATTACAATAACCACAGGGGTTTAAAAATATAAATAACAACTGACTTCTAATCAAAAGCAATAGAAAGTAGATGATAATGGAGTGTTATTTCTTAAGAGGTGAAAGAATGTTCACTACAGTGTATAATTCAGAAAAATCAATTAAAAAGTAAAAGTAGAATAAAGGTCATGACACACAGTGAAAAAAAAGTGTATTTGTATGCCACAGCACTATAAGAAGCATGAAAGGGAATCCTTAAGACTGAAAGCAAATTGAACCTGAAACATTAGAAATAATAAAAACATAAACAAATATAAGTTAATATTTTATTATCTTAATTTTAATAATTTATATATCACTGTAAAGTAAAAATCAATAAACCACATCATGAGAAACAAACTAATTCAATAATAATAGCACAAAGTATGAGAAAAAACAGAATTAAACTCTGCAATGTGAACATAAATGTTTAGACATAACTGTTGCATTTCCCCTCAATTCTCTGACTTCATTCCTTGAAAAAATTCATACTCTGAGATTCAGCAAATGTTTCTACCTTTGAAAATTTTTCAAATATTTGCAGATTGGAAAAAAAAGGTATACCAGGTTTCATTAATGACAGTTATAGCACTACTCTATTTTATTATAACTATCCTGCCTGAAAATTCCTCCACAATGTCAAGACCAGATACTATGTATTGCTCCTTGTGTCTGTCTTGATTCCTACCAATGTATTTCCTTCCTATTAAGCATTTAAATATGCATTGAATGGGAAAAGTGATTGATGGATGAAGGAATGATTAGCTGAAAGAATGCATTGATGAATGAAAAGGGAATATAAGAGGAAAGAAGAACTTGTATCAATAAATAAGTTAAGGAATACTAAGTTTGAGGTGATAAAGTAGCAATTAGATGAAAATATTACAAAAATATGAATATATTTTGGATTAAAAGAAAAAGAAAGGATTTGAACATAGAGGGATACAAATCATAAATGAGATGCTAATCTCATTGTGCAAAAAGCAAGTGTGAAAAATAGAAAAGGTTGCATGAATCTCTCAAGATGCAAACTTTTGTCCATTAATTTTACAAAATTTATAACCTCCAATAATCTAAATGTTTCCTCCTAAAAACTACCTATTGCTTCCCATTTAAAAAAAATGTTGATTCTATAGTTAGCTGTTTGTGAGGGGAAAAATATTTTAATATGTTACAGAAGGCTTATTGGCTAATTAGACTTCTACTGACTTAATTTTAATAATTAAGTTCCTACTGTTTAAAATGAGACGTTCTCCCTGCAAAAATTTTTTATCTTCTGTTTTCATTAACATTTCATTAACATCTGGCATCAATAAAATGGCTATTTAGGAAGCAATTTTAATCATTAGGGTTTTTTTTGGGAAAAATTGGTTTGTTTAGAATTCTAGGCTTATTGCTTACACATGGTGTATCTCTTTAAAATTCACAATTAAACATTGGCTAACATCTTTTCAAGTCTTGAAGCAATGATGCTTGAAGTACATGGACTATCATGGAAATGTGTGTCCGCAATGTGCAATTGCTTTAACAGATAGTTTGAATTCTCCTGAGGAGCAAATTTGCTTTAGCCATGTTCTTTTAGCCCCTTTACAACTGGCTTTCTGGCATTGGACATTCATTCTATTTTCTTTGTAATGAAAAATGATAAATGTGGCACTAAAAGTTTTTAGTGCCTGACAGAGAAAAGACTAAAGTTATTGTAGACAGGATAAAAATGTATTTAATCACAGATTCTTGGAAGGTAGAACTGGAAAAACAGATTCATCAATAATTCAACTCATCATTTCTCAAATGAAAAAACTCTGAGGCCCAGACAGAAAGACCGTTTCATTTTGTTGTCAGATAGAGGCAGGATGAGATAAAACCCATGTCTACTGACCAATTCTGTTCTTTTATTCCAGGACAGATTTGCAATGCTGCACAAGCACATGCAGTAAACAATGTGAAAACGTTAATGAAAGTTTTTAAATAATGCCATCGACAGTTGCTCATGATGTTCAGTTGCCCAATTCACATGGATGGATGATTGAATTGATGAGAAAGGGAGTGGTTAGGGAAAGACCTCTGAATCCTTTGCTTTCTCTCCATAACTCCCAGGGGTCTTCTCCATAATCTTCCAGAGTTTCCCCATATAATGTGTGATGCCCATTTATGATCCTGTTCATTACTCTGAAGCACATCCTTTATTGTCTTAATTCACTTCCTCCTGAATTCATTTTCTGAGTTGAGAGGATTTCCTCTGATGCCTTCCACTAATGAGTCACACCAAATTCCTGCCTTACAATTTGTTGTAGAAATAACCAAAATTAGGACAAAGAGAAAACGAGACGGTGTAAATGGTTAGAGCTTCCAGTTTTTGTAGAGAAATAGAAACTAGTAAATGGAACCTGAGAATGACTTTCATTATCCCATAACTGACCGACCGTTCCTGCTTTAGCAAATATTGCTCTCATTTAACAGAAAAAGTTAAAATTAAAGAAAATTAAAATCTAAATATGTTGCTGCTGCATGAAGTTATCCAACAAGTCAATGATGTGGTTTAAAAATACTACATTATTTACTTGCCACCAACTATAGGATGTGAGAGCTTTTTTGATGTGACTGCTATAAACCAGAAGGAGGTAGAATGAATTGCTTTTGTCTTTATTGATTCTGCAATCTCTCTTCTTTCCAGACTGGGAAATAATACCTTTGATTTTTTTATACTATATATTTGACTGATTTGTTATTGTGGTTGAAATGTCTATTTATGATTTTACTATAAAATATAATATATATTTATATATTATAGTTATACATTATATATATGATTTTATATATGGTATATGAATAATGTTATCAATATATTTAATTTACTTTTGGTGATTAAAAGTAATCATCTTTTTTTCTTTGCTATTTTTCTTCTTGATCTTAGTCATAACCTTAGGGACTAGATCATCTCCTTAAACAATAAGCCCATTCTTTAAAGGAAACTGATTCTATTAAGATAAAACTGGTGGGATTTCTAATTCTAGTTTCTTATTTAAAAAAAAATCTCAGATATGGCATAATACTTTTGATACTTTATTTTCAACTTCAATTAGACTGATATGATTACTTTGGCTTCTCTGGCATACTGGATACTTTGTTAAAATTTGAGCTAGCATGATTCAGAACTCCTGACGTTCTCCTAGACTAAGTCTTAGCTCAACAAATGAATCCTAAAAAAAAAAAAAAAGGCTTATTTCTCACTCATCAAAGAATATTAATAATATCTGAATCTTTGTTACTTTTCAAAGAAACCATTAAATATAGCATTAGCAGAAACTTATACCATCACCCCTTGGGAAAATAAAAAAGAGGAGAGGAGAGAAAAGCAATAACAAAATAGGATCTCCAAGAGCAATACTTTTTTTATTTTTGCAAGTTTGATATACTTGGACTCACACAATGTTTGGTGAATGATATTGTGTAATGTGAACCATCTGGAATTAAAATGCTTGGATATTTAGGAAAGATAAGAAAAGAACTTTTGGTTAACTTTTATGGTATGTCGAAGACAAATTGTAGGGTTGTCACAAAAGATACATAAACATCATTTTTGGTCATGACTTTTTTCATTATATGCATGAATTATGAAAAATTAAATGTAAAACTAGTTTTCTTGTGAACTTTTCCTTTGGGTTTGCCAAAAAAGTGATGACATAATTCTTTCCAGATTTGCATAGTTTGATTCGGTTGTCTTTTTTATGTGTGTGTGTGTACATGCTAAATGAACTATCATTTTGGAACATTTATTCTAATTTACCAGTGTGCCCAATTTAAATTTAGTGGAATTACAGCATACTTTTGGCATTAAAAGCCTGAACTAATTTGGTGTTTAAATCACAGAGCTGATTGGTATATGTTTGCATGACATTTGTAAAGATCCTTTTAAATGGATGTGGGCTGATTCTATTTTCTCTTGAACATGTTCAAAATCACAACCCCATTTTATAAAGATAACTTTGAATATTAATCCATCACCCTCAAGCTCCTCAAACACAGCTGTTTCTTTTGCAAACAGAGAAACTTTGATGTGAAGTTCTCATTTTATTCTCTTGAGATCTTTTCTCAAACATTTGGAATTATTACTCAGCATCAAAAGATTATGTCAGCTAATTTGGAAATTGTTGGCCATTTGGTTTTGCTGAGAATTTAGTTTGGTCATTCAGTCTTTGCAAACACTATTTACTTAGAATCTCAGAGGAAAAAAAATCATTTTCATAAGCAATTAAGTAGTATTCACAATAATTCACAATTTAGTTCCCTTTTTTTCAACAATTATATATATCTAATTTACTTTTTAATTGAAATAATATTGCATTATAACAGTATATAAGTTTCAGGTGTTCACTATTGAGAATCATGTATTATATGATATATTATATTTGATATGTATTATATCAAATTTACTGTTAAAAGCCTACACTTTTGTAATATATTTTTGTAGGCCTGATAATTGAAGATTATGCTAGGAGTAATACATGCATTTTCTTTTTTTTAACTGTCATATACTTAAGATTTTTTTTCAAAAAATCAATTGGATCAGTCTATGGAATCTAATGTGACTGGATATTCCACCAAGCAGAAATATTTTTCCTATTGATGAAGAAGAATTAGTGCACCAAAATGTAAATAATAATAATAATCTACTATTGAATACAATTATTAGTTATTCCATAAAATTATGAAAGCATTGAGAAAAGGAGATATTAAATTTCCAGATGAATATGCTTATGGAGTGAAGCTTCTGTTCTTACCATCTTGGAACATGACTGTATCTGTAGAAGAATTATTAATTTAAACGTTGGTCTATAGATGAGTTTTAATCTCATCTTATAAGAAAAGGAAATCCAGGCACCATGAGACAGAACAGGGTGGTGTGAGCACAAAGAAAGGACCATGTGAGGTCACAGAGAGTAGGTGTCTCTCATATGCAAGCCAAAGACAGAGGCCTCAGGAGAAGCCAGACCTGCCAATAACTTTCTCTCATGCTTTTTGCTTCCAGAACTGTGAGAAAACCCATTTTTGTTGTCTAAGCTACCCAATGTGGTATTTTGTTATGGCAGCTCTAGCTGACTTCTGACCAGTGCAACTACTGGTCAGAAGAGTGTATACATTTTGATGTTTTAAAAAGAGAAGCACATTCAACAATAAATTTATAAAGAGAAATTGAGTCTAACTTGCTTAGAGTTCTGTAATTTGAAAGAAAATAAGGAAACTATATGGCAATTTTAGTAGCTAACTAAAGAACAGAATCTGTGAGTGAAAGAGAGTCCCCATGAGGCATATAAGGTGGGAGAGGACTTGAAGAGGGGGCCTAGAGATGCTGGTGGATTATCTTCAGTGAAACTGTGGAGCAAAATTAGACCAATGGAACAAGGAGAGGCTATGAAAGCATCCATCATAACATTTCCAGCAGTGGTTTGACTTCAGAGTGAAATCAGCACCTACCACTACCCTTGCAAACTTAAATGTCGTCAAAAGTCACTCAGTCAAGTGACCGAGGACCATAATTAAGGGCTATTCCTTCATGCTGTAGTTCCTGTTGGACACTCAACTCCATTCCCTTTTACCTTTCACCTCCATTTCTGAACACTTCCTGCACACTTTTTGTTCCAACTTCTGATAGTCACCTTATTTCAGTGCTCCCATACATACTCAAAGAAGGTTTCAAACAGCTATAGGACTCTAACCTCTAGTGGATTAAAAATGAACAGAGAGATGCTAAGACATTGCAGTCCTCCCTTGACCCCATTGAAATGGGACTGTTTGTGTAGAACTTTCTAAAGTACTAAATCCATTGCAGTAAAGACAATCAAGTAGGAGGTCAACATGGATGGTAGAATTCAATATTGTTTTGCATGAAAAGAGAAACAAAATGGGCAGACATTAACTGGTGAACCAGAGAACATGAAATTATAGTTTAATATTTATTAGGGGATAAGTACAGTAAAAGTCAATTTCTTAATGCAACCCAGGAGACATTGTATTTGTATATTCATTATATACTCCGCTGTCTTTTTTGTGACTTTCCCATCTTGGGATTGATTTCTAGGTAATACATGGGACATAGTTGACATTTAAGAAAGTGCTGGAACAGCTTTATTTGGAACTCTGGATCAAGACTTCTGGTTTGTTTCTCACGTTAAGAGCAGTTATTTCTTTCAATACATTTTTTGTCTTTGTCATTCAATTCATCTTTTGGAGTGCATCTGTACCCCTATGATACAGGTGTTCTAGCTCACTAGGCTATTCCAAAGGGATCTTACACTGTTCTTATTCTGTTTTCTCTGTGTTGTTTTAATCCTGTATACTCTTCCTCTCTGCTTTGAGGCTCAGCAATTATGCCCATTGCCCTGTCTGTTGTTGAGGCCATCCTCATCCTTTGCATTTTTTTTCGACCTTTAGTCCATTTTTGTTTTACATCATCCATGTTTTTGTTTTTTATCTTTTGGTTTAGTTTTGTTTTTATTCAGCAAGCATGACAATTACAGTAACTTGAACTCATCAAACATATTCTATAATTCTGCTGAAATAGACTCCCCCTATTTAATTTCTCCAGCATTCGCTATATATTTGTCTAGCTCTTCATTTAGATTCTCATTTATTTTAGATTATAATAGGGATAAATGTTCAGACTGCCGCTTTGTATCTGTCTAGGCAACCAAACAGCTGGTGCTTGGCGGAGTAATATGTAGACAGGAAGAAGGGCAGTGTCACCTCCAGTAAGTTCCAGGGATTCAATTTAATGCAGTGCTGTGGTACCAGGGTAACACAATGAGGATCCACACTGATTCCCTCCTCTGGGCAACCACTAGCCCTAACTGTTTAACATAGCCTCATGCTTCACGGGTATGGCTGGGGGCTAGCTGTAGCTCTGATACTGATGGTAGTTGAGACAGGGTCACAAGCAAGAGTTTATCGCTCTGCTTTTCCAGGGTAAAGCATTACCTTGGAGTGTTTGCACCTGTTATGAAGATCTAGTTGTTTATTTCTGGTTACTGAAGTCACTCCGTTGTCTTGGTTTTGGCCCTCACTGGGGGTGACAGGTGTTTTGAACTGCACATTTTAGATTGCAAATAATAACCTCTTATATGAGAAGACTTGATTCAACCTGACTCTTCCCACTGGATAGGGCTCCAGCTATCGCAGATGGAAGCCGCAGGCTTATGCCAGTAATTATCACTCTGTAACCCTTCTCCCATAGCTTTCCAGTAGTACAATTGTATTCCTGGATGCCAACTCTGTGCACCTCTCTATCCAGTGCAGTGTTACAAAAGCCCATGACATGGAAGTATGTCCCTGAGTTAACAAATCCAGGGGCCTCCATGAGATAGTTGCTTCTCTAGCACTTAAGTTTTGTTACCTAATTTCAAACACAGTTCTCTTTGATTTTTTCTACCCTCTCTGCCAGACTACTCTTGACCGTATGATGTAATCATTTGTTTATTTTTCAGGGATCATTGACTTCTGCTGAAAATATACAGAGGAGTGGTCAGGGAGAGGAGGTGGTGGGGTGGCCCATGGGCATTAAAATGATGTGATATATATATATTATTAAAATATATATACAGAGGGAGAGGAGGTCATTTCTATAGTTGCATGCAGCTGTCAGTTAAACTTGAACAACTTTGACCATGAAATTAAAGGTCTATTGGACAGAAGATGATGACAAAGCAGAGGGAATGATTAGGATGCTCACTGCCTCATTTCACATAGAAAACACCTGAGATATCTCTCTAGCTTTGCTATTTATTCAGGTTAACATATACCAATAATAGGCCGGGCATGGTGGCGCATGCCTGTATATGGCAGCCTAGGAAGTCGTGGCCGGGGCCAGGGATGGCAGTTTGAGTCCCGCTGGGGGAACATAGTGAGACCTTCCTAGTCCTAACAAAATAGCTGGGCATGGTGGCGGGTGTCTGTAATCCCAGCTACCTGGGAAGCTGAGGCTGGGGATTGCTTGAGTCTGTGGTACCCCAGGCAACGTGAGCCTGTGGTTCCATGGGCAAAATTAGCGAGACCTAGTCTATCTATCTATCTATCTATCTATCTATCTATCTATCTATCTATCTATCTATCTATCTATCTATCTATCTATCTATCTATCTATCTACCAATACTAAGATATCTTTCAAAGTACAATTTGGAATGAGTATGCTAAATAATCTTTTATACACTCAGTGTTGAGTGCTCAAAGTTGTGCAGTTAGTAGTTACGAAGCACGTTGTTATCAGTGTGGAGATAACTACATGAAAAATAAAATCTGGAAATATTTAAAATTTTAAAGTGCTTTTGTCTAGAGAATTGCACCAGGTTGAAAAGTATGGAGCAGGAAACTGTTGTTTTTATTAGAAGCTTTTCTCATCTCTGATGTTTCTGTACTCATGAATTATATTCCTAAAAATTAAAAATTAACTTATAAATATTATATTGATTACATAGCACATACCTTTTAGAATTTGTCATCATATCATTGAAAACAAGATGCACAATATAAATTAATTTTTAAGGATAGACTACTAGGCCATCTAACAAAGACGGCACATCTAACTGACTTACTATTTGAAAATAATGATTTTCTCTCAATGCTATCTACTTCTATAGCAATTAAAAGGACAGCTCTGCCCCCATCTAATTCCCTAGAGATATATATACTAAGTGGTGGACTTCTATCATCTGGAAACTGGAATATGCAGACCCTCCTTGTTACAGTAAAATAATGAAAAGGTTTACATCTCAGCAAGATCCTTTGGCATGAAAGAGGAGTTATCTGTTCATTCCATTGACTTCCCAGTAACCCAAAGGTATCTCTGCTTTCTTTCAAAGGCCTGGTTAAGTTTAGCCTTCTATCCAGAGAGAGAAGAAAATGGCTCAGTGAACACTGGGCCTCTCCGTCACAGCAATGATTTTAGGTTGTTTTGTGATTCCTGTTTTAGAGCCTCTAGAGATTACCGGAGTGAAACTGAACTAATGTTCTGTGTCTTTAGTTATTTTTCTAAAATCCATTATATTTTATTAATTTATCAAATTATTTTAGCATTGAAAGGATTTTATAATATCTTTGTGCCAAGCCCTCTAGAGTCTATCATGAACATTTTGCTATTTTTACTTTATTACATGTTTCTTCCAAATATATTATTTCTAGAGCTTTTTTTTTACAGGTCTTTGCTTGAAACCTCAAATAATAATAAAATCAATGATACCAAAGATAATAATCTTATTTATTTATTATATTCTATGCATCTTAAAGATGATTTCTTATTCTTGAAGAAACAAATATGCATTTCCTCTGCATACTGTAAATATAAAGAACCTATGATCAACGGGTATGAGTGACTTCCTTATCAGATCTATAATTCAAATTCATTTCTATCTCAATCTATGTCCTAAGTACTTCTACAACTACATCACACTAACCCTTGATTTTAATATAATGTAACTATCAAGTCATCCAAATAATTTTCTGTGTCATTTCTCCAAACTATTTAATCATACAGATAATCTAAGTTTATAGAGGTAACTAATCTTGTGTAGAAAACTTTCTAGACTTCATCTTCTATTCATTTATTTGAAGGCACCATGCTGTCTTCTGAACTGTATCCTCAGTTTTTATTTCCACTAACCAACAGCTTTGTTATGTCACTTTTAATGCAAGCATCCAGTCAGTGGAATACATGGCACAGCTTTTGTCCTGTTGGAAACAAACCCTGGCACCATAACACACTCTATGGATAAATTTTCAGATGGATTTTGCAAAATCCATTCCTGCTAGTCGTTTTAATGTTCTGATCTTTTTCCAAGACAATTTTAGCTGGTCTTCAGAAACCCTTAGTAACTCAGACAATGAGTCTCTTTCTACACATGAATTTTGTTTGCTCAGCTGAATGTCACAAAGAAAGAAATATTTTTCCAAGGATAGAAAAATAAATTCAAACTTCAAGATAATAATATGGTGATTTTGGAAATTATCTTGTATATTTGCTTTAACAGTTTTGAATTCTTCAATAGACTTATCTGTTGTTTTCCTGATGCAGAAATAGACTAAGCAAGATGTTTCTGAGATCTCACTCAGATGAATAAAGAATAAATACCCCTACAGTTTTCAGTAAATACATTTCAATATTTTCTAAGTAATATATTGTCTTTACTATCTGCAGTGTTTAACATGTAGTGGAATGATCTTTCCACAGAACACAGTGATATTTAAACTGGGTATATGTTCAACACTATGGGTCTATATGTATTAAATAGAATATTTTTATTAATTTTTTAACGATAATGGCATATTTTATCATAAGAATTGCTATTACATAATGTGCAAAAGAAGAAACCCTAAAGGCTACCTGAATTTGAGTCCTGCTTCTTCTGCTCATCAACTATGTGACATTGACAAAGGCATGGACTACTTTTATTGTTCAAACATCTTGTCATTTTGCACAGACTCTTCTCCCCATGGTGTTAAAATGAACTGGTGGGAATTCTTAAAGTTGGAAAGGTCTGCAAGAAACTTTCCACAATTTAGTTCTCATATTAGGATTCCTTTCCCATTCTTTTGCTTAAATCATCACTCATGCTCTGTTTTAACAACTCCAGTAGTGAGTAACTCAACCACAACTAAAGTTGCTTCCATTGCTGGGTGACTCTGAACAACTGTTAGAATGTTTTTCCTTAGCTAGACCTAACATATTAAACGTAAAATACTTAAGTATCATCCCTATGTACTCGTCATTTTCAAGTTTCCTGGAAAAGTTGCAGACTCTTTTTCCAATGACAAGTTTTCATATAGTTTAAGTTTTTGTGTTTCAACATACTCTTTTTCACCAACATTATGATATCTGATAACCTGTCATGTATGACAATTTCCTATAAATTTTGGAGTTCTTGAAAGAAATTTCTTTTTTTCATATTACCAATTAATTTGATACCTTGATTTTGACCAACATTTTTCAGAACTATGTTCAAAATGTGTTACTTGCATCTCGGCTCCCACTCCCAAATAAATTTTGATGTAAACCTATGTAGACATTAATGTACATTAAATTCTCTTCTTGGGCAGTCTTATTTCAGAATAACTTATAAAGTGTCTGAGAAGCCTTGAACTTGGACTTGAACTTTGGACTCCATTTATATAGTGTTTCAAAAAAGGCATCTGAGTTTATTTTACCAAGGAAATATAACATAGATGTCAAATAGGTCATAGTTTAATGTTTTCCAGAAAATTGCTGGGAAATACTTTTAAGTTAAAATAAGAAATATTTATTTATTTATAGCATGTATCTTACAAAATCAGAACTCTAAAGAAAACGTGGTTAGTGGAACTCTTGTTTTTAATTGAGATGCAGATATGCCTTATCAAGTGATAATAATATAACTTTTATTTGTATTGACTGGAAAGGAAAATCAAGTTAGGGAAAACATTTGCATATATTTATGATATACAATGGAACTACTTGTTGCTGTAACATTTCTCATTAAACTGCATCTTAAAAACTTATGAGCAAATTCCCTGAAATAAATAATTTACTGCTGATTTATTAGAAAACATTCACTCCATTTACTTAAAAATGTCTCCCAATACTGGCAAATATAAAAACTGAACAATTTTCAAATCAAATGGATTTCAATTGTTAAAACAGCAAGATTGTGTCAAAAATGTATTATAATTATCTGGGCAGGTGACTCGAGCCTGTAAGCTTCAGCCTATGAAGCGGTTGGGGCTAGGGATCGCGGTTCGAGTCCCGCTCGGGGCAACACAGCGAGACCTAATTCCAAAAAATAGCTGGATGTGGTGGTCCATGCCTGTAAGCCCAACTACCTGGGAAGCTGAGGCTGGGGATTGCTTGAGTCTGTGGTACCCCAGGCAACGTGAGCCTGCGGTTCCATAGGCAAAAATAGCGAGATCTAGTCTCAAAAAAAATGTGTTATAATATATGTAAAAGTGAGGGCTTCTTAAATTGATAGAAATTATTGTGCTATCTCTAGAAGTAACAGCCATAAAATTATTAGTGAGCTATAAATGGCTATTGAGTTATTGTTTGATATCCAATGGTTACTACTTTCTTACTACAAAGCGTATAATATACATCATAATCACTCTTAAGTGAAACACCAAATTTGTAACTGCAAAACCCATTTAATCTGTATTTAATTATCTCTTAAGAACTATGATTAAGTATAATCTCAGTTTTCCATTTTCTTCAGTTCTTCTTACCACCTGCTAAATGAGTAGTTATATTGTTAATATAGTATTTGCATAAGCAATTTAACATGAACAAATATGTTCTTCTGTACAACAGCGTAACTGCCTTATTTGATATTACTAAACTGGGTAAGCGATACAAAAGAAATATCTTTGAGTTGATAAACAATCTTAACTCAGTGTCTGTTTCAATAATTAAAGTAAAGCAGATTTTGTTACATATCATCAGCAAAGCATCTTTGAATGGAAAAAAAGTTAAGCTGCACAATTGAAAATGATAGCCAAGAAAATAGGAAATGTGATTTTGACTTCAACCTATGAGTATTCAATTTTCATCTCAGAAATATTTGTTCAAGAAATTAAGATTTTTGGAGACTTTTTTTAAATAATGACAGCCTGAAGGAACCTAAAACAATTCATTAAATCCGTTGGGATCGGTGGTTTGATTTCATTTCCATCCAGACGGAGATAGCTAAGATGGGGCCCATAATGGAAAGGTTCTTGTTCGGCAGGCAGTGAGGCGGTGGTGGGACATATTACAGAGACATTCACGCCTATAGAGACAAAAAGTATGTAAACAAATGAGTTGGAACACAAGAGACTAGGAATGGGAAGACCAAGGAAAATAAACAATAATCCTTTAAGGTGCAAGTATTCTGAGCTATGAAACTGGCAGAAATAAAACCATTTTTGTCTACCTTGGAGCTTATATATTTCTTTCATTTTATAAGAAGCAATCCTGATGGGAAAATGAGCAAGGTATGTCTAGTGTAGGATGATGAGTTTTTCAGAGTTTTTGCCCTTCTGGCATTAGCTTATACGACCAGCATCTATGGTATTGCCCCCACCCATGATTGTACATGGTGCGCATGTGTGAGTGGGCACACCTCGACCTAGGAGGCAAGAATAAAAGGGAAAATGTTACCCTGGGGGTGGGAGGAACATGAGAGGGAACACAGGAGGAGAGAACGTGAAGAGAACACCAGCCAAAACCCAGAGAGAGAAGATTCTTATGTGACTGGAGGGTTAGCCTGTCTCCGGGTCTCACAGCCCCCCAGCCCTGGCCTAGCCCTGCCTGATGTGTAACTGCTAGAACCAATAAAGAACCTTGCAAGAGTTTGATCCTTGTGCTACACTAGTCATCTCACTCCATATTCGATCATACTTAGCACGGAGCACTAGAAAGGACATATTGTTAATTGCTGTGATGCAAATAAAAGTGTGTAAGTTACATCACTGATCTTCTAGCTTGCAGGAAAGATAAGGTGAGCAGAGATTCCTTAGGATAAGACAGGTAGCCGGGCATGGTGGTGCATGCCTGTAAGCAACAGTTTATGGAGTTGTGGCTTGGACAGGGGATCATGGTTCAAGACCCACTCACCCTGGGCAACGTAGTGAGGCCTGTTCTCAAAAAAAAAAAAAAATTAGCTGAGTCTAGTGGTGTGCACCTGTAATCCAAGCTACCTGGGAAGCTGAGGCTGGGGATTGCTTGAGTCCATGTTACCCTGGGCAACATAAGCCTGCGGTTCCATGGGTAAAAATAGCGACACTGAGTCTTTAAAAAAAAAAAAAAAGGATAAGACAAGTAGTATTCTGGGCATTACTGTTGCATACAATAGTTCATGACTGATAATGGGTGAGTGAGAGGTGCCCCGGGTGGGTAGATGGATGGGTAAATGAATGGACAGGGACAAAATCAGTTTATTCTAAGAGCAAATGCTTGACAATTCTGATGGGTGGGCTATGACAACTATACAGGGATCCTACACTTCTAAAGTCCAAGCGATATAAATGAGCAAACTCAAAACATATTGTTACAAAATGAAAAGTGTCCAACGAATCTCTTTCCATGTGTAATTCTTGCAGAAAACAGTTTTGACTTGCCATCTTTAAATGTGTTTAATTGGAAAGGAAACAGTTGCCAATGATTGAATTACAGAGAATGGAAGCCAGGAAATATCCCATCAGCCTTTTCAGATGGTTAAAATGTGAGAAATGGTGCACCTGCCTTTGGACCAGCGCCTACACTAAATGTAGGAGAGAAGCTGACTAAAGTGGAATTCAGACAAGCATGTATGTCTTATCTGATCTCACCCAGGGATGCATATTTGGCCTTCAAACCCCATTTTATTTATTTTTTGTTTCTTTTTTAAAATTTATTTACATATAAATTTCACATCATTGTAATACCAGGGTTTCATCCCCCCCCCCAATCCTCCCCACCATTCCCCCTCTTTCCCCCCGTCTGAAGTTGTATGCTTCATTTTGGTGCTTAACTTGTTTTGACTTTTCCTCGTGGCTTTTGTTTATTTTTTTCAAACCCCATTTTAAACTACCTTTGCGCATGAGATCTTCTTTTAGGAGATTAGACCCTCTTTGGGGAGGGGTAATGACCCTCCTTTGTGTCTTGCTAGTCTATAGAAATTCATGTTCTATTGAACGATTATATGCTTGATAGTCAAGGTGTTTTGCCATTCTGATATGATGTGATTTTGTGAATTTATTTTTCTAAAATTACTTTCCTAAATTTATTTTTCTAAAATTGATGCTTTTATCAATTCTTCACACACACACACACACACACACACACACACACACACACATCATTGCCCATGACATCCCAAAGCCTTTGTCATGTAATTTTCCCCACCTGGACACTAATAGAAGTTGCTCAGACAGGTAAGTTGGTATGCACAGGTATCATCATTCTCACTGCACAAAGTCCCTTTCTTTCTGAGAGACTGTTTCTCTTTGAAATTCCCCTCTCATGATCTTCCTGTTTTATAGTCAAAGTTTGCCTGAATAAGTAAAATAAAGAAATAGTTGTTCTAAATCTAATATTTTTCTAAATTAATTTTTTTTTCTGAACAAGTACCAAGTCACTTACTTGAACAGATACCATTTTTGCCAAATTTAACTTTTTTTTTTTTTTGAGACTAGGTCTCGCTATTTTTGCCTGTGGAACCAATGGCTCACGTTGCCCGGGGTAGCACAGACTCAAGCCATCCCCAGCCTCAGTTTCCCAGGTAGCTGGGATTACAGGCGCATGCCACCTTGCCCAGCTATTTTTTTGGAACTAGGTCTCACTATGTGCCCCTGGTGAGACTCAAACCCTGATCCCTGGTCCCCGCCACAGCTTCCTAAGCTGCCTCTTACAGGCATGTACCACCGTGCCCAGTTTAAATTTAACTTATTTTAATAGGTATTTGAATATAACAAGAATTAACTTACTTGAAAATACTTATTTTTGTCAAATTTAAATTCCTTATGGTGTTGAGATAGATAAATATGTATTGCCAGCATTTTGAGTAAAAAAAGTTCACTGTCCTGAAAATTCTGAGAACTCTCCATATAAAAGCTGTGTTTCTTGGAAACCATTCTATTAACAGCTAGCATAGATCATGTGGCCAGAAGAACTAAGCACTTTAGCAGTTATAACACAGTATGATACCATATTTGCCAACACTTCTAGCCAGGCACATTTTTCTTTTACATTTTGCTTTCTTGCAATATAATGATTGCAATTGAAATAATACTAAATATCTACATTAGGAAGAAAATAAATTGATTTCTCTTTATTGATGTTGCTGCTGTTAAAACTTTTCTTGCCCTCAACATAGTTTTCTTAAGTGGCAATTCTAAGGAATGAGGACCAATGTGCTGTGAGATATGAGTGAGAACATAAAAATAACCAAGTAATAAACAGGGCCGCTTTGGATGGATTCAGGTCCCAGCTTGTGTGTTTACGCGCCACCCTTGATCAATTAGCCTCACCTGATCAAACCTCAGCTTCTTTTCCTTTGCAATTAGGAATCACACACACAGAGGTCTTGTGAGACTTAATGGTGGTTCTCCAAAAGGATTCATGGACCAGCAGCACCAATACCACCTAGTAGCTAAATGTTTGAGTCCTCTCATCCGCAACTGAGTCAGAAACTGAGGGCATGTCTGGGATCCTGTGTGCAGAAGTTCCCAGATGACTCCAACACGTATGAAGGTAGGACAGCCACTGACAGAAAGAAACACTTCGGAAAACCTAAAAAGTGGTGAGAGGGAGAGTTCCATTCCCCTTTGTGCAGCTTTGTGCAATCATGCAATCGAGCCCAGGATGTGCTCAACTGCTTGCTGAATTTTTCTACCACACCCGGAAGCATCCTCATGCTCAGATTCCCAGAAGAAACCTCAGCCCACAAATAGAGCTCTATGTAGAATTCCTTTAGATGAACTTCCCACATTAAAGGTCTGTGAGGCCTTTGTGGTTAGATAAGGAGCATGCATGGAAAGACAGAATAGCCATAAGGAAAACAACAAACATATTTAGATCAATATTGAGTGTTGTTCTGTTCAGTTCTATGAAATACACCCAGCTATGACCTTTTTTGTTTGTTTTTCCCTCACATCTTTTGCTTTTAGCTACAGGATCAAACAATGTATCTCATCACCATGGAAAAATGAACAGCTGCGGCAGCAATTGGCTTATTAGATCCTGGGGTTAGTATTCAAGTATGCTGTTGGAACCCCCCCCACCAAGAAAAAAATCTTGAAATACTGAGCAGTATCAAGTGAAAAAGTAGCCAGTTCCTATAAATAAATGTTTGTGTGAGTGTTTGCTTAAAGGGAATTTCAATGAGTTCTAACCAGGAAGCAAGAGCTTCTGACATTTTGTTGTTGTTGTTATTTTCCCAATAACCTGGATTTTTCTCACTTTAGGAATAAATAACTGGATTTTTCTCGAGGTCTCCTCGAGATTATCTCCCTATTTTGAGGGTGTTTGAACCCTTCCCAGGTTGGGACCACTATTCTATGAGCAGCTCAGGCCACTGCCTGCTTATACCTGGGTCTCAACCTGTTCACAGACAAATCTGGGGTGATAACAACTCTGTCGGTCCATGTTTCTTGCTCTCCTTCCTGCCGCCTAATCTTCCTTTGATGACTTCTCAGCTCTCTCTTCTCAAAAGCTATCTTTAGAAGGAGCAGGTATATTACTGGCTAATTCTCTTCAACTCTGAGGAGTTGCCAACTTCCAGGGGCATTTGTTTCCCTGAGTAAAGTCTAAACAGGATTAGTTCCCACTCAGGGTTCCCACAGCAGAAGCCCCCACACCCCCCGAGACACTGTGCTCCACAGCTGGAGAAAGCCACAGACCTATAGCAGAGACTCTGGTCAGGGTGGTTTCTGGGGTCAACTGTGCTTGAGCTTTTAGATCAGGGGTGTCTTTGAGGTTGACTTTCCTGCAACGTTTGCTTCAACAAATTAACCCAGAAATATCAGTATCTCCTCACAGCAAAAGAAGACAGAGACCAATAACTTCTCCATTAGACAATAGTGTTCAGTTATTGTTGATTTCTGAATCTGAAATTTGAAGATTTGAAATGTGGCCTTCATTGAGACTGACTGAAAATAGACCAACCTTGAAAATACAAAAGGAAATGAATCCTCCCTCCAGTTCTCTAGCTGCAGAAAAACCAATACAATGACTATTCTTGAAGAGACCACGAAACAGAGGCAAGGATCGTGGGTGTGTCAATGACGCACCCTCAGGTCACTTACTTTTAATTCTATTATGATCCAGGTGCAGGTGCTGCAGGTGAGCACTGATTCGAGGAACCTTCGTGAGCTGATTGTGAGACAATTGAAGATCTAGAATGGATGATACATCGAAACCTCTTGAAGGGAGACCTGCATCGGACAGTTTGTTGTGGTTCAACCTCAGGAAGGCCACTTTGGGGATGACATTGAAGTAGTTTTCTGGGATCTCTTCAATGGAATTGTTGTCTAGAAACAGTTGCATCGTGTTGGCTGGTAGTCTCGGTGGCATATTCCTCAGGGAGTTCTTGGCCATGTTTAGCTGCATGAGGTTCTTGAGACCCTTAAAGGTATCTCTTTGAAAGGCATTGTCCAGTAGCTTATTGTGTTGCAGGTCAAGGAGGGTCAGGTTCTCCAAGTTGCTGAAAGTCCCTTGCGGGATTCTGGACACCTTGTTTCTAGCTAATTGCAACTGTTCTAAACTTCTTGGCAAAGGAGATGGAACCTCCTCCAGTTCATTATCTTCCAGGAATAAGAAAAGCAGCTTTTTCAGTTGGCTCAGGGCTCCCTTTTCAATTCCATAGTTAGTAATTTTATTCTTGTTCAGATTTATCCATCGGAGTTGGGTGGCATTCTCAAAGGGCTTCTCAGGAATGGTCTCTATCAGGTTGTTCTCAAGATAAAGGTACCAGATCCTTGAAGGAATAGCAGGGATTTCTTTGAGACCTCGATTCTCACAGTATAAAGCAGTTGGGAAACTTGGGGGACAGAAACATTCCCTAGGACAGTCAAAGTCATTCTCATCAATATCCTCTGGATCGTTTATCTCATGGACCTGTCTCACACTCCGGGTCCATACACTATCCATGATGAATAATGCCCACAGGATGAAGCAGACTTTAGTTGCCATGACAGTGCCTAGGATAAGGACACAGGGGAAGGGATATTGTTGTTAGATGTTTGAGAGCTGTGACCCCAAGATAAGTATCCACCAAACTGAGCGCCAACACTTCCTTGGGGGAAAGATCAACCCATGTCAGCATTTCATGTATTGATATCAATGAACAATCTTTTATTCAGTAGGTAATCTACCAAAGCATACTTTGTGAAAACTGAAAAGGAATCACCAACTTGTAGCTTTCTGGTTTCAAACTGAATTAGATGAAAACTGAGAAATGGAAAGTCAATTTTAGGAACTCTAAAAAAATGCTTTTTCCATTTTAAGCTGCTGAATGCAAGGACTGACTGAAACCCACAGCTGAATGTGAGTCCCCAAATGTGATTTTTAATAAATGGAGAGCCTGTGTTGCTGCTGAGGAGGCATATGCTTTTATTTTTTTCTCCTAGATGAGAGGAACATCTGGAGGAGATTTCCCAGGCTATTTGGCCCTTGTACCAAAGAAATAGATCAAAGAACGTTTTAGTAGTTGTTGTGAAGGAAGGTTTTCAAGATCTGAAGAAAAGGGTTTGATTAATCTCTTGCTCTTTTGCTCAGCTTCTCAGGTAAGTTTTATTTTGGGGTGCCGGGAAAGAATTGTAGTATGGATACAGAATAAAGATGTTCAACCAAGAAGGTTGAATCATGAAGTCTGTATATTTAACAGTGAGGTAAGTAGCGCATGCAGCTATGGCTTTCCTAGGTTGATAACAAACCAAACAAAGCCAAATATGTTTTGAATACAGGTAGAGTCCCCTATTTTTAATAAGACTGCTAACAGAGTGTAGGCTAACATTACTGGTACAATATACCTCCAAAAGACACAAACTTTCCCCAGTAAATAGCAATGATATTATGAATACAATGAACTATTCTAATAGGAAAAAATACATATATGTAAATATAGATAGAGATATCTATATATATAGAGAAAGAGAGGAAGAGAGACAACAGCATTTTTTAGTTCAATTGATTGATAATGATGACAGAATAAATTTTAACAATTTCTTAGGAAAATAAATAAATCCTCTGATTTTCGAAAGGCTGATCTTTCAATTTTGCCATTAAATGGAGATAGATGAAAAGTGCAGGGCTAGTCTGCATGTTGTCAACCTTCTTACAATTGCGGAATTCTGCTCTGGTCATCTTCCAATAGAGACACAGTAAAACAGGATTTTCAGAATAGGAATTTGCCTTAGTTATTGAGACTGTAATTCTACCTCTAAGGAATCAGAACATTGAATTCTTAACTTTAATAGTTTATAAAAGTGCTAAATAGTTTACCTTGCTGTCCAGGAATATACCGTTGAGTCCTTGGTCTGTGTCTGATGTTTGCTAAAAATAAGTTAAAGAAAAAAAAAGCTTTAACTAAAACAACTGGTTTTTATCTGATGCTTTGGATTTTTCCCATAAGAAAAAATAAATTCTACTCTAATAGATCACCATGAACACTTTTGATATATGGCTTCTACTTTGACAGAGCTTTAGAAACCCACTTGCTTACCTCAGTTCTCTTGGATTTTCTTCTTCCTCTGCTATTGGTCACTACTTGTTCATGGTCATGGATTGACCTGAGCTCCACTGTCGAGTTTTTATGAATCCTTCCTACTATATATGCTTTTGTGACTCCAGTGTTAACTCCTCCAGCAACCACTGTATCTTGATGGAAGGCAGTTCTATCAACACGGAAATTTAATGCAGAAAATTCTAATTTGAATCTCAAGAACATTCAGCAAAATTTCAAAACAATTTTCTCTCTGAATTTATATGCCTAGGGAAATTACAATTTACTGATATCTATAAATCATCTACTAGAAGGCAAATAAAGGCAGTTTTGATTTCACATATAACACCAAGAGATTATAAAGCATTTTTCTCTCTAGATGCTCTTCTTAAAAATGTAAATACCAAAAGATAAAGGCATTGTATTTTATTTTTATGGACATATCTTATTCCTCATATAAAACTAATGCTGGAATTGTATTTAGCTCCAGTATGCTTAGTTAAGGAAAAAAGGGGAAAATATATTTGAAAAATATTTCAATGGACTCTGGAAAGTATACCTGATATTGGCATGAAATGTGGAGTTATTCTGTATTTTACAGAAATATATTTTTGTATATCTTACTGGGTAATTTCCTCCAAGTAACTATTTAAAATATTATTTTCTCACATGGACATACAATTTATATTTAGTCCTTTAAAGATCTTCCTTTAGTTGCATTGCTCTTTTTTCCCCCATTGAAACACAAATCCAAAGTAATGTGTCTCCACTAGTTCTCAGATTTGAGGATAATGTGTAATGCTTTTTTGAGGAAAGGTGCAAGTGTGAAAATTTTATTTTTCAACTACTGTGATTTCACTTTTTAAAAACGTATCTCATTCTGGGATCAGAATAATGATAAGACTCATTGAACACAACTTACAAAATTGTCAAGTATAGAAGGCAATGAAGAAGCTGAAACACTACCTTTTGTGAACACACCTCCCTCTTTCTAATCTTAGGCAGGTCAACTGGAGTTCAAGCACCAATGGACTAACTCATAAGACTGGGCTGAAAGTGTCATAAATAATAATGGAAATGTTAGCCTTCCTTAAATGTTAGACTTATACAACCAACTGGGAAAAACAGCTAAGTTTATGAATTTTTATAGACTAGATCTGATTCTTATATGGCCTCTTAGTTCTTAGAAGGTACACTCATAGCTGAAGAAAAAAAAATGTCATTGCCTTCTTACAACAGTGATTTATCTTAACTACACATTTTTTTGTAATCTCCATTTTCAGTTCCCATTCCATCCATGATCCACCCAAATTATGGTTTCTCTTATCTGTACTGCCCTAAAATATCTCTGACAAAAATCAATAATAAGCTTCTTATTCATTGATCGATAGAACTTTTTCAGGGATAGCTTACTTGACTTGTAACTTGGCAATGTTGATCCTCCATTTTATTAATTATTTCTCTAACATTATTTGCCCCTAGTTACATCTCCTTTTTTATACTAAAGCTGTTTTCTGTAACATTTTAAAAGTGGTTCTACTGTTTAGATCTTTTAGAGCTAATCCTGTGTCCTGTGTGTCTTGTTCTATATGCATGACATATGCAATTCCAATGTTAACCATATAGCCTAAGTGCTAGAAGACCTGCACTGTAATGTGAGTATATTTCCACTTTTCAGAAAGCTCCATCACATCTTTTGGAGGCATAGATCCCAAATATAATTCCCTATGTTCGTTTAGTTCTCACTGCTCTTGCCATTTTATACTTATGAGTGATGCTTTTATCTTATTTGTTATCTCAAACCAACTAAGTCTGGAAATCATTCTTAAATTTTGCCTATCATTGTGTGAACATAAAACAACATCACATTTGAAAGGCCCTAAGAAACATGATATAAATAAAATGGACCATTAACATTGCTTACCAGGTTTACTCACATTGTTTCTGGATTGAAACATAGGATATTTTCCACAGATAACATAATCTCTATTTGTATCTTGATATTTCTTATAATAACCCAACCTGTCTCCTCTGAATACTGATGCATGGAAGAAGAGGACTTAAATCATTAATTGAAACTGATTAAATGTAACCTCAATAAATTAAATTGAAAAGATAGTGAAGCTCTCTGAATTCTGTTAGCTGATGTAGGAATTAATGAGAGATATTGCCCAGTGGGATTGGTTTTGCTAAGAGGGAGAAAGTTAACCATGGATATAATGATGTGCTTAGATATTACCTATCTAAATATATACCAATCTTTTATAAGGACTTTAAAAATAGTAGATTTTTAGTAAATCAATGAGTACTCATAGACACATTAATAAGCACATGGACCCATGTATAACTTTAAGTCATAGAATTTTTGATCAATGTAATTATGTAAATAGTAACAGAGTAGAGAACCTTAGAAATAAAGAGAAACATGTTCAAATGTTCCTTTTTTTAACTTATTAGTTGGTTGACCTTGATTTAACTATCAAGAACCTATATTAGTGACTCATATCTCACCTGCACTGACTACTTCAAAGATCAAGAACCTTCTGAAATTCACACTAGAGGATGAAGATAGGAAAAGTTTATAATAATGAAAGTTAAAGTTCAAGGAGAACTTTTAGTTAATCTTTCCAAACTCTTTTGATAGGAGGAAAATGAGACCCAGAAATTTCTCTCAGTAGAAAATGTGGTAGTGGGCACTCAGATCTACCTGAGATCTTTCTACTTTGTAGAGATTTGAGATGGGGTTCAGCTATTGTGTTGTTTGTTATTGTTGTCTTCATTTTACTTCCTCCTCTTGACCTTAGTTATCTTTCTTATTGCTTCTTCTGCTTCCTATACAAAAAGGAGGCTATCTTGCTGAACTGTCTCAGTCTGAAAAATGTCTAATGTTACATTTCTGAAAATCACTGATGTTTTAAAAATGAAGGGAATTCATGAGGGTAAAAGAGAAGAAACTGTATCCACAATTTCATTTGTTGAATATGTGTCTGATACATGTTTGTAGTGATGATAGTACTACCTGCATGCTGTGGGGAACTATATTTATATATAATTAACAGATAATTTTATCTGTTAATTAATCTCAGTCATGTTCAATTAAATTCTGCAAAATAATTCAAACATAAAAATCCATAAAATATATGGATGATACAAATACATATGCATGCATAATTTAAAACCATCAAAACATATTTAAATCATAGTTACAATACATCTTAAAAGGTAAAACTGATTTATAAAAAGAGCAGTCTCCTATTCTACCTATTTTAGTGTAAGCCCCCCCATCACATTATTTTCAACTCTACTAAGGATTTCTTTGAGGATTCACAATAATATTCTTGTTTGTATATATATATATATATATATATATATATATATATATATATATATATATATATATATATATATTTGTTTAGCATCTGCTTCAAGCATCTGTTATTTGCTTATTAGACCAGGATTTAACACTCCTGTTTCAGTTTCACTGCTCGTTCAACCTACAACTGTGATCCCTTCTATAGCTTCTAATTTATGCATAGCATGATCTGTTAATTAAATATTTATTACTATATTATTATGCAACACAAATATTGTTTACCTATAAAATAAGTAGTGAAAAATATGCAAACCCATTTGAAAATGCATTTGTATTTCTACTCAGTGAGTGGAAAGAACAGCTTCCTGCTAAGATGTAAAGAAACCTCAGCCATTTAATAGAGATGAGACCTTGAGCAAATATGTGACTTTGCCTTGGTCTCCTCATCTGTAAGTTAAGACTAATGATACCTGCCCACAGAGTTAACTGTGAATTGATTAAGCTGAGATTTTCAAAGCATTGAGATATAAGATTCACTTTAATTTTTACCTCCTGGGAGATACTTTCCTCGGAATTCTGCAATTTCTTGCTGCAATCTACGTTGCTTGCTATTGGAAAGCAACTAAAGCAAATCTGGTAGATAATTGTTAGTTTTTTCATGGCATTTTCAGTTGTGTCAAAATAAGGGAGATACAAATCATCTCTTACAACCTACACTGGGTGTTACATTTAATAAGAGCAGCTCAAGTGTATCTTATATAACTGATATTTAACTGCATGAACTGAGTTTTTAACATAAGGTTTCTCTAAACATAAACTTGTGTAAAGTACAAATTACAACTAACACAAAAATCGATAAGTGCTGAAACACTGTTTTAATGGATGCTCATGGAGAATACAACCCTAGCTTTCTGGACACATGGGTTTAGAGTTTCCTGACACTCCTCCTCGGGTAGACCCTTCATTTTTTCTTGGATCTTGAGTGTTATTGCAGTGTTCATGAGGTTTCTGAAGTTGAATCTCACTACGTCTCTAGTTATATTCCAGAGATTCATTAACATCATATAGATTCTTGAGGAAAGTTTATAGAATTTTTCAGATATTCTTGTTTTCCTTAGCCTCATAGCAAGTTGCCTTTCCAGGCCATACCAAACTGGAGCTCTGTTCGGGCAGCCCACATCAACTGGCTCCAGCCTAACTGGGTGAGATGTCAACTAGAGTCTGATTGTGTTTATACTTTTCACAATCAGCTTGTTATGGAAACACACCTGAGTCCACAATTATGACTGAATGGAAGGCATATGCCACAGAAATAGGACTTATTTGGTCCTATTTCCTGCCATATCATGTCCTTGTCAAATCAGCACTGCTGGCAATTTAGATTAGGATAGACACATCAAGTAATACTGACTAATGGGAAACTAGCATCATGTTGTTTAGCTTCCCCTAGGATCTAAGTTCTCAAAGGGATAATAAATATTTTCCTATTATATGCCCTTCTTAGATTTATTTTCTTATTATGCTTTACCACCTGGTGCATACAACATCCTGATCTGTATTATATTTTTAAGTACCAACCTGATAGACAAAAAGTATAGAACCACTGTTATCTCCATTGTCTGGGAAGCCTTCTTTCCACAGGGCAAATCTAAAGCTTAAACCTTTATCCATGATCTCATGAGATTACACATGGTCTCAAAAATTCAAAGAAACTGACCATCTGTCCTTATTCCTAATGAAGATATTTTAACAATTTTTCACCACCTTAGAGAGGTATCTCAACATTTCTCAGACCTCCCCAAACTTGAATAAAGTACATTCAGAATTTGTCCATCCTATGCTCTTCCATTATATTTGTACTGAGTGTTCTTTACATTCAATTGTCTAACCAATGTATCTAGCTAATAAAATTTTCCTTACAGTTTGGCTCACATGGTGTCCTTTGAGCTAGCATTTCTGTAGAATGAATGTGGTGCAGAGTCAAGGAGTTAACACAATCCAGAAACAGTATCGCAAATTATATTGCTATTTCTTTCTATTGAAAGAAAACAGACTCCCTCTAGTAACTTTGTTTATTGAATACAGGAAAAAGACGTTATTCAGATCAGTTGCTTCATACAAGGTACTAAAAGCTATAATGATTTGGATCACATATGGAACAGAATTTGTAGCAGTAGTTGCCATCTAATTAAACTTTGGAAACTCCATTTTAAACTAGCCTTTCACAGCCAAACACAAAAGAAGGGAATCTGTTGAGAAGCATTAACACTATACTTTGAAGTGACTGAAGGTAGCGATAGTATTCTGACTCTATTATGGAAGGGGTATTTAATATTTTATAGAGTTGGGCAGATTTTAATATTTGACTTTCCAATCAAAATGATCCTTCTTTCATGGGGTCCAAAATTGGTGAAGAAATTTCATTTTTGAATGTTATGTTATGTTATGTGTCCCATCTACACAATCAATGTATTAGGAAATACATACAGGAAGTATATATTCACCTTTAACATCAGAAAACCCTCATTCTTGGACTGAAAAAGTGCTCTGTGCCCCCACAGATAAGTATTGCTTCAAACCAAGGTGTTCTTCTTTAGGGTTACTTGGGTAAAGACCTCTGATTCTTTATGGGAAGAATTTATGGTTATAAAATTAGCACACACTTAGACATCATTACAAGATATTAGTTGAGACAAATTTTTTGCACTTTTAATTCTTATAACAGTAGGTTTATGACTTCGTTTTAGAAACTCAGGGAATAATTGACATTTCATTCATTCATTTTGTACAGCATAAAGTTTCATTTACGTCTCTGGTGTGAAGTTCTGCAAAATTTTTTATTTTATAAATCAAATAATTGCATGAAGAAGCTCATATCTCTCTCATTCCCAGAAAACAAATTCTTGACCTGTCATTATTTTATTTTTTATTAAATTAATCAATCATTATTAAGTTCATTATAGGTTAAACCATTCTGATGTTCTAATCCTGATGTTTGTAATGAAAAATATATCTATTTCACTCATTGATAGTTAAATGACAACTACTGTCTCCCACTTCATTTTTGCCTTTCTTTACTGAAATTAGATATCAGTAGTACCTTCCACAATCAACCAGCAGACATAACTAATGTGTTTTAGAGCAGTGTTGATTCTCTCTTTTCAAAAATATATCTCAGTATTTGGTGAAGATGGATTATAGATTTTATATGATAAATCCATTTTTATCATTGGCTATAAAAGTTCCATCTTGTCAAAGTATTGAATTGATATAATATACCAAAGAATCAATTTCATATAAGAAAAACTACTACTGATTAAAGTCAGTTCCTTACTAACAGGAAAGGATAGGAGAGTTGGGAGTGATGAAGAAGTGACTGTTTTTTACCCAGGAATGTATAACCTAAGCTATTTCAACACTTTAGACTTTTCAATAATCTGTACTTTGCTTACCTCATGCCATTGGTGGTTCCCTCACAGACTACTCCCCAACCAATAATCTGACATCTACAGGTCCTCTGTGGTACATGTACTTGGACTTTTGCACTATTTATGCCTGTATATCTTCACTCTAAGTCTTACTCAGACCCTTCTTTTACAGAACATCCTCTTATTACCCATTCATCCAGAAGATGTATTCATCATCAATACAACAGTACTTCCTCCAAAAAATCTCTTAACATTTCCTGTTTCCTACCCAAAAGAAAGTTTATATTCCTTGTAGAAGCTATTGTACATAATGTAGACTCAAATAACTCCAAATTAAATAATTTACGGTAGTTTTGGTATATTCCTTCTTGGCTGTGAGTTTTTTGGTGGCAGGTATTTTGTTAGTTTTTGTTTTTTGTTGACCAGCCTTGTGTTGGCATACCATGGCATATGAGGAGGAAAAGGAAGTAATTTGGACAGTAGCTCTCATAGCCTGTTTACTCAGTTGTTGCTTCCCTAACAGTAACTTTTAGCTACCTGATCCCTAGAATTTTAGGCATCAAATTCTTAACTCTTTCTCTATTGTGAGAATTAGTTATAAAAATAAAAGTATTAAATTTCTTACAATTAATAATGTATTATCCTTCATTTCAATAGAAATTTTAAGTTTCACTGATTATAGCTACTATTTGAGGTTCTATCTCCAAATTCCTAACACTCTACAGAATTTCTTTTACCCCTAAGTGCTTCTATCTCTTAAAAGTTTTAGGACAAAAAAATCATCTCTAAATAGGGAATTTTTGCATTTTCTTCAATACTGAAAATATGTCAGAGCTATCATTATATTTTGAATTAATTTTTATTGTGATAAAATCTCTACAACATGAATGTTAGCATTTTAGCCATTTTTAATTGGACAGTTGAGTGGCATAAGAACATTCACTCTGCTGGTCATCATCTCTCCCATCTGTCCCCAGAACTTTTTCAATTTTGCACACTGAAACTCCAGGTTCATAACATGCTAAATTCCTACTTGCCCTCCCACTCTCCCTGGTCAATGCTGATCAACTTTCCGTATCTGTGAACCTGCCTACTCCTGATACTTCATATAAGAGGAATCACAGAATAGTTGACCTTTTGTGTCTCCCTTGATCCTTGAGCATCATGTCTTCAGGATTCCACAAAGTTGTAGCAAGTGGTAAAATTTCTCTCCTTTTTGGGTTGAGTTATATTCCACAGTACTTTTTTTTAAATGTTGACTTCCTATTAACTGAAGATAATTGTTAAATGAATGGACCCCAACTTTTTCCTATGGTATTTTATATTTTATGATAGACTTTTCAGAGGTCATGCTAAAACAGATGCTCTCTTTATGAATAGCAGATGCTACAAATATCATCAGGATGTTAAACAGTATATAATCTTGTGTTTCTCTGGGGGAAAATACCCAAGTGATACATTGCAGATACAAAGATTAGTAGACTTTCTATGTTTTTCTAACATATTTGGTGGAAATGTAGATGAAAATAACTAATTATAACTAAATAAACTAAATAACTAAATAACATGATTTTTAGTGTTATACAGATACACAGTCATATTTATAATAAAATTTTCCGAATCCCTTGTTGATATAGAGAAATGCAACTCTAACAAACATGCAATGTGATTTCTGTATTACTTAAAAGACTGGGTCATTGGGGTCTTAATAGTGAGCATGATGTGATAGCACACATTTGCAGAGTGATATACCCACAAAATTTATACAAGTTTATAAATCAATGTCAACTCAATAAATATAATTGAAAACATTAAAAAATGGCGAATGTACAGAGCAAAATAGTAATAAAAACTCGATATGGTAGCTTGTTCATTAGTGGGTAAGGTTTTTCTGTTAAGAATAGTTTAAAGTAATATGTAATTAAACCCTTAATATTATACATAAGTCTTCGGTAGACGCTGGGATACAATCATTCAGTAGATCTACAGACTCAGATGCCTACCTAGCCATGACTCATTCAATGTTCTTCATTAATAAATGAGAGGCAAGGATGACTTTTAACTCACTGCATTTTTTTAAACTTAAGAACAACATGTTTATAAGGAAAAGAAAAAAGAAAAGGAGAGGCACCTGAGAGTCTTACTGCATTCTTTTGAAGATTAGATATAAATCCAATATGTAAAAACATTTACAACATAGGCAGCTGTGGAATGGTGATGCAGGTTGAGAGATGAGCTTTAGACAAAAAATAAACCTTTTATCTGCCTCACCCCCTCTGGCACACTAGAGGGTGGGCAACAGCACATCTCTCACCTGTCACCCAGCTTCCTAATATCCCAAGAGACATATGACCTATTGGTAATGACTGTTGCCCCCACAGGTAGATTCTCCTGTTATTCCTTGGGAATCGGGTTAATAATTCCTCATTAGGTCATTGTAACCATTTCTATGCCAGGGTATATAAGATGCTTCATAACTTCATTAAAGTTGGACCTGGACATGCTTCCTAGGATCCCTAATCTGTGGGCTAGCCTCACAAGTCGCTATCAATCTCTTCCATCTCATTTCTTCTTTGCCACACATAACTCCTAACAGGCAGTCATCAAAGATTATCTTCAAATATCAAAGTATTTTGAAGGAATAAGTGAGGAAAAATGCTTGAAGCAAAATAATCTATTTTGAATTGAAAAGGGAACTCATGAACTATTTGTCAAAAGTTTTAATGAAATTAAGAAATATTTTCTTTATTTAGTATGACTTGGAGTGATTCTATTTATTTATATTTTCCATGGGGATCATTATTTCATTACAACTTTAATCACTAGTAAGGAACAGTGACTTTGATTGAGTTGATGGGATCTGGGAAATTGAATAACAATAGGACAATGAGTGGGGAAATGGTTTGAGACCTCTATTCTTCAAGTGTAAGTGTGAGTGACTCTATTTATTATTTATAGAAGTCGCCACTTGTAGTTCACTGATTATTTATTATCCATTGTTTACATATCTCATACCTCTACTCATGCATAATACTTCATATGTTATCTGGATATGTACATATATACATACATACACATATACATACATATATGTACATATCCAGATAACATGTATAGATATATATACATATCCAGATAACATGAAGTATTATATGTATATATACACATATACATATATATTTGTTTGTATATATGTCCACAACATGTGTATTTTTATATAAATGCATTTCTAATTAATATACATGTTATTGGTCATATCTTTCCTATAGATGTTATTGATAAGATCTGCCCTACTTTTAAAAATCAGCTATTTATAACTCAATGTTTCCATTTGTATATCTTTTCTAGTACTTTTAACTGAGTACCTGACTTTTCTTTTAAGAGATTCTTTGAGAAGTAGCTAGAATGTTGTATAACAATATTCATTTTATTTTCTTTGTTGGAGTAGTCATGTTCCTGGCTAGAGGACATAGCCATACTTTCCATATTAATAATTTTGGATAAAGTATTATTTCTTTTCTATTAAAAATGATACCATTCCTAAAGCAGGCATTAAGAAAACAGTTGTCTTAGAAACGATAAAGAAAAAAAAAATGTTTGCTGCTATTCTCTGGCCACAAAAGCCAAAGTGTATCATAACCCACATTTGTAAAGTGTAATTCTTAAATAAAACCAAATAAAATATGTGTTCATAATTCTATGTTTATTGCCAATTTATGGTAATGGAAATTCCAGAAAACACTGTGAATTTCATCTATTGAATCTGTATTGATGTTTATACAGGCAACCATTCTCCATCCAGCTCCTAAATTAGGGAAGCAGAAACAAAGTGCTTGCAATTGTATTATAAATGCCTCAATCTGATGTCTTTTATTCTTTATCCAATATTAAAAAAAAAAAAAAAAACTTTTGCTGGTCATATGAAGAACAAAAACATCAGCTATTATTTGCATTGAAAATACTATCATCACTATATATTTCCCCAGCTGGTTCAGCTGTTTTTCACATTTCTATGTAGTGTATTTCAGTTTTTTTTCCTCTTGAAATATTTCAAGAGGAAAAAAAAAACAGGGAAAATATCCTATGTGATTCAGGGTTAAAAAGAGTGCAAGAATTTAGAATTTACTTTAATTTCAGTACCAAGTACCGATCAGTAGTCAAAGATTCAGAAAATGGAAGGAGGATAAATATTTTCAAGTTACCACTGTCTTTAGTCTCTTTCTTTGCTTATAATTAAATTCTAACTTGATGGTAATAACAGGTGACCCTAACATAAGCTGATATGTGGTAAAGAAAAACAATTTGAAAGATTTTAATAGAAAGTAATATTGAGGGAAAGTTTCAATTATGTGGCCACTGGTAACAATTTTAAACAGAAATTTCACAGTATTTCAGTTCTAGAGATATTTTGACTCAACAATTGTTGACTAATGACCATATTCTAACTCAAAAAGTGCTATAAAAGTTACAAGTGATAATAGAGCAATATAGAAGAGATAGTCTACCTCCCAGAACCCATACAAACTGAGGTCTCAAGCTATTTTTCCACCCATTTACCTGTTGTGTCTCAATCTCCCAAACACTCAACTCAGTCAAAGCAACCATTTCTTAATTTGTGATTAAAGCTGTAATGAAAGAATGATGTGCATGGATTAAAAAAAAAGACTGGTAGAACATTAGAGGAGATTGGAATTCATCTTCTCTGAGACAATTCCTACATTGTGCAAATGAAATGTAACACAGTCAAAAATTTCCCTCCATTTCAAGTCTGTGCTATCTCATACATGACTTTTATATGGTGAAGTTTCCATGAAATGGTAAATACCACATCACTGAAACTGTCTTTACGGATTCTGAAAATCTTATATCTAGAATCCTTCACCTTTGCGTGTGTATGTTTGTATGTATATGCATGTGTGTAGAAAGAGAGAGATTAATAAAGATGGTTTTACTTTACTAAAAGAGTCAAGACGTGACCAATATTTAATAAGTTTTCTATAAGCTTCTGCTGCTCACACTGTCTCTGATTCTACCTGAGAAGTATGGTCAGTATGCCACATAAGATAGTACATCACTAGGTGACAGTCTGAAGCACTTTGAAGTAATTATGTGCTGAAGTCAAATCTAACACCTTTACAAAAGAATGATAGGCACTGTCTTTTCAAACTATATTTTTTCCTGCTTTCCCAAACTATACTCTTCACATGTATGTAAAATTTTGGACTGAGTTCAAGCATTTTGTTTATATAGAGGCCTCTACCCAATATGACATGATGGTTTTCTATTATATACCAAAATTATTCTTACAGCTGCTTGGAATCTGACTAAAAAGGATTATTAAAGGAAAAATTGATCAAACATACATTTTTTTAATGAAAAGGAATTCTTGTAAAGTAAAGCAAAGTTATTGGAATCTATGGTGACTTGGCCAGGAATATTTGCCACTAAACATTTTCAGGTAGAAAATTCCATATTTTATTTGAAATATTAGCAATCTACCATGAACTGACCACATAGTTCACTATACATTTCACAGTTTTCTCCCAAATCAAACAATTTACTTCCAAATAATATTTTCAGTCAAGAGACTGAAAATTCTCACTGTTCAATTTATTTTTCAACTGATCATAAAGTCTCTCACCTGTTGACATCCTAAGTGGACAACTTCCTACACTCAAGTTCAGAAATCTTTTCTGAGAATATGTGCATTCTTTTGTTTTATAATTTCTTCAAGAGTTAACTAGTTGCATTTCTTTTGGATATATTCACTCTGAATATTTAAAAAAAGAGTCCTAAAGGAATTTTAATATACAACTTAACATTCTCTAAATTCTTAGATAAATCTTCTAAGTTGATATTTTTATAAAGTCCCCTATGTATTTCCCAAAAAGATTTAAATAAAAATTTTAAGTGATGTTTTCTTCCAGAATCTTCCAGTACTTTGACTTAGGGTAATTTTCTTTTCTTTCTTTTTTTTTTCCTTTCCTTTTCTTTTCTTTCTTTTTTTTTTTTTTTTTTTTTTTTTTTTTTTTTTTTTTTTTTTTTTTTTTTTTTTTTTTTTTTTTTTTTTTTTTTTTTGAGGCTAGGTCTCACTATTTTTGCCTGTGGGAACCGTAGGCTCACATTGCCCGGGGTACCACAGACTCAAGCAATCCCCAGCCTCAGCTTCCCAGATAGCTGGGATTACAGGCATGTGCCACCACGCCCAGCTAATTTTTTGGGACTAAGTCTTGCTACATTGTCCAGAGCAGAACTCGAACCGCCATCCCTGGTTCCGATCACGGCTTCCTAGACTGCCGCTTACAGGCACGTGCCACCATGCCCGACCAAGACCTAGGGTAATCTTAATATTTGCAAGGGCGTCTGTCAGAATGTCACATCCCTACATCCACACTTCAGAGCTTCAGACTTAGTAAGTTGGAGAAAGACACTTCTGGAACGTGTCCAGAGACATGTTAACTCGGATTGTCAAAGCTGAATGCTGAACAGATCTGCTCCATATGTTTTAATAAAATTGGGGCTCCTGCTACAGCTCCACCATTTTCACTTTCCTCGAGCTCCTGGGTGAGCAGGATCTGTGGCAGAGATAGTAAGTGCCAGTTTTTGTTTGCTTTTGCGAAGTTATAGTGTGGTATTATAATGTGTTACTTAAACTTGGAGTGGAAAGAACAGCATAGAATTTCACTGTCACCTTTAAAATATGGGTTCGCTGTCCTTTAAAACTTAGAATTTTCCATAACCTATGAGAAGGGGGAGAAAAATAGTGAAACCTTGACTGTATTCTCTGCCAACTGGTTGCTATGCCAATGTGGGGACTATAACAAAATACCTGCATCCTCTTCTTTCCATGTTCTCCAGATGGAGCCTATCAGAAAAATTTATTTTAAAAGTCCCTCAGGCTGGGTGGGGTTTGCTATAGACAAACTCAACTTCAGTGTCATTATCATTATTTCCTCGAGTATTTCCTTGGAAACAAACAGCCTGGAAAAAAATACTAGTCTTTATTGATAACTCATATCATTTTTTCTCTATTATCATGAGTTTCTTCCTTTGACATAAAGAAAAGAAACTTTATTTTCCTACCCAGGCTAGCATAACAGACACTTGGCATATTTAGCAGAATTCAACTGCAAGTAGGAAGTCACTTTCTGTCCCCCAAACCTAGCACACTTTTTGGCAGTGTACCCCCCTTACTAATCATTTGAAAAAACAGAGGTAAACCCCTCTTTATTAAAGAGGAGTTAAGAGGTATGTAAAGCAATTTAGCACAGCCATGAATGACACAAACAGTCTTGTGCCATGAGACCTTGGTAGAGTTCGTAAGGAAAGAAAGAAGAAAGAAAGGATAAGAGGTATATGTTGGGGAGGCAAGGGATTGTGAGAGTAGGAAAGCCAGGGAGAGATGGAGAAGTTTGAAAGAAAGATGTTAAGAAATTGAGAGAAAAGAAAGACAATTTTATTTCATGATGATAGACTACTGACTTTATAAAATGTCTTTATAAAAAGTCTTTATAAAAAGCATTTAAATGCTATTTAAGTGCCCTCAAAGTGTTTGGCTATGGGCATGGGATGAATGACGTATAGCTAGTGGTAAGTGGTCAAATTGGGTCTTAAAAGAGCTACAGTTAGAATTATTGCTGATACCGTACCATAATGTATATGACTAATAGGTATTCAGCTGGACAGAAGTCCTCTTGGGAATGGTACATAGGCTGCAGAGCATTAAGCAAAGAAACTTTTAGAACCTCAAGAATTTTCTATAGAATATTAAAAAAAAAGAAAAAACCTCTTTCTCAAAACGTTTGGAGTGGTAATGATAAGGACACAGTCTTATCGACCTATTTTGTGAGAAGATGGTTCAAGTTTAACCTCAATATTTTCAATCATGGCTTTGTTGCAAGATCTGAATAATTAGATCATAGTTTATAAATAAGTAGATTATGTCACAGAATTTTGATATTTATACTAAATTTATTTAGGACATACTTTTTTCTCTACTACAAGGATTAGTTCCTTATGGAATAAGGTAAGGACTGAGGTAAAAAAAAAAATAAAGATTTCAGTTCAGAAGAACTAAACTCATGGCAAAAATATACCTCTCACAAGGAACTATAAGAAATTATGAACCATTGATAACATCTAAAAATATTATATTTCTCTTACCTGATGATTTAAGACACAATGACGAAGCTTTCTTTACTCTGTAGTCAAAAGCCTTTAAAAAATGCAAGGCTATTATCCAAAATAAATGGTTTTAAGAAGATATTTGCTGTTGTTACATTTTTTCCACCTTTAATTATGGTTAAATTTTGGACAAGAGATAGATATCTTGGAAAACCTGTCTTAAATGTCATATCATTGGTTGCATCAGTGGTTTCTGAAAGGAGGAAAACCCACTACAGAAATTCTCCCAAAACAAAACAGTTTTATGTTATTTAGAATTTGTCCATATTCAGTCTATGTGAATAGCACACTTATTTTATTTCTTTGGATGAAATATTCTATGATACTTTCTTAAAATATGGTAAAAACTGATGGTTAGACAGGAAGTCAGTAATCTGCCTTTCATCAAGTTATTTCTGCTTATTGTAATTTCTTGGCATTTGTTTTTTTCTCTTTACTTTTCAATTTCCTATATCCAAGGAGAAAAACATATTGAGTAGTGGCCAAAACCAAAGGTCACTGTTTCTCCTTCCTTTGCTGCTTTCATTCCTTTTCTCCATGCCATCTGGAGAATAAATGCACCAAAGTCAAGACCATACAGAGGCTAATTTATTTGAGACAGTTTATTTGAGACTTTAGAACATCATTGGGCCACAGGGCCAACAACATGAAGGCAGCCTGAGTTTTACCAGAAATCCACAGCCAAATCTTATTTTTCTGTTTTTTTTTTTTTTTTTCCTGTATATTAAAAGGGTAAGAGTGATGAGTCCAATTTCTATACCTGGAAGAGAAAAAATAGTCTGTAAGATCCTATGGATTTGTAAAATAAAAAAAAAGACAAACCAATAAACAAAGGCAAAAAACAAAGAAATAAAGTACAGGTGGAGAAAAGAAAGTTTATTGGGAACATTAACTTCCAAGTGAAAGGGAGAAACCATATTTTAATATTTCAATCCCATATGTGTCAGTTAATTCACCACATATCTACTGTGAACTCTATGTACCAGGGGCTGTTTTATATCCAGAAGACAGCGCACTGGAAATAAATGATGAATCTTTGTCTCCATGAAGCATGTGTTCTATTAGGAGTTAATTTAATAAAAGAATATAAGTACTTAAATAGGATAAGTAATGCCAAGTCAGGGAAGTGGGATAGGCTAAAGAGGTTTCAAAAAATTTACTAAGAAAGTTTGAACAAAGTTGAAAAAATTAGCTGAGAAAGTTAGAACATTTTATAAGAATCTAAGAGGTAAAACGTCCAGAATCAATTTAGGTTTTTTGTGAGTTGCAATCAAAATCAACTGGTTAATTTAAACATAGTCATTAGAAATATATTAGAGTGTTACCTGCATAAGTAAACAAGAGGAAACAAGCAAATAAATATGAAACAAGCAAAAACAAAGCTACACTGCTAGAAATAAAGTCATAAAAAGACAGCCTTTAGGCTCCTAACACCTTGCCCTGGAACTAAAGACTTGATCCCCATCTTTAGTTTTCTGTCTGGGAATAACCTATTCATCTCCATGTCTCTTTTGTAGTTGCCAGGGGGGAGGCTTTTATGACTTAGCTCACGTCATACTTAATCACTTATGACCAAGCAAACAGAAGTGGGTGAGGTTCTTCTTAAAAGAGTGAGTAGAATGGTCTGACATTGCCTTAAGGAAAGACAGGACCAACTTCTATCTGTAAAACTGAGTTACCTATTTCTTCTTCAGAGTAGAATGGAAATGAGCCTCAGGGGGTATTCTCACCTGTCCCTCTTAGTGTCTCCAAGTCACCTCCAGGTTGGACAAGGCCTCTAGAGAGAGGGTGGACAGGCTGGAATTTCAACTGTATTGGTGGATAGAGTTAACAGCAGCTCATGGTGAGCCCAAGGCCAACTTTGCTTCCTTTGCAGAGTGGTTGATGGTCTACCCCTTCTTCCTGTAATTGCCTAGCTGGCCCACACCTTCCTGTAACTTCCCTGGTTTTCTGCTCATTAACTGGGCTCTATCAATAGATACTGAGATATGCAATGAATGCACATGGTAATCCTTATGTCTAGTGATATGGCCTTTAGTTAAAAAGCACAGACTCTTAGAACCCAAAAACTGGACTCAATCTTTTTGACTTATGTGGGACTTGTATATACTGGAGTTCAGAGAAGGAATTACTCAGCCATACTAAATGGTGTAATCTTAACTATTATTCAGGTTTCTTTATTCCACACTGTGTATTCTTTTCATCCTCTGAAAACACTTGCTTGTCCAGGAAACCCAGCTTTACTTTCTTCTTTTCAAAAATGGGTCTTCTTGTCTGAAGAAGAAATCCATAGCCTTTTGGGTAGAACAAGTTTAGGTGTAAGTCTAAGCTAAAAACCTCATGATCTTTGAAATGTAGATGACTAACACAATTTCTCTAGCCTAAAATGTCTGTTTATTTTTTTTTAAGTGGGGGATCAGATCATGTGTTATTTGTATGAGAGGTATTTATATGAAAGCATCGAGCAAAACCATGAAAGTTTTTCAAGAGCATATTTGTGTCATTTGTGTAAATTGACTAATTTTTTGAGCAAAACTGATTATTTTAACTTGTTTTTATATAGATTAGGTGAGGAGAGAAAGGGAAAAGGGTGAGGGGGAAAGGGAAAAAGGGAGAGGGGGTGGCAATGCTACTGCCAAAACTTACATTCCAGATACATAATCAAATCCTATAGCTTTGCCCTCACTCCAAAGTTGAGCTATGAAGAGCACAAAAGAGAGGATTCTTTTATCTAAAGCTAAACATTCTTATCCTGTCCAGGAGGGAGATCTTTGGTCTCCTGCTACTGATATTTGTGGATCTAAAGCTTCAGCTCAGCAGGTGCTGACTGGGTTTACTTGAGAAACAAAGAAAGCATTTCACTTCTTCTCTGAAAGAATTTCTTGGAACCTGGCAGTCTGCTTCCTGATACTCCATCTCAAGAGACAATTAGATATAGTTTAGGGAAAAAATGTACAAAAATGAAAAACTTTCTGGTACTAAGTGTACAAGCATCTATCAGGGTTTTGAATAGCAGTGAAGTATGTCTCCAAATACTTTTTCCAGGTCTAAGTGAAATCTAATTCTACTTGTTTCTTATGTGTTGGGATTTAGTTCAGGAGAGGGAAAGAGAGATAAACTCAGAATGATTGCCCACTTTGAAATGAAATATTTAAAAATATATCTTTTGCACAAGATAAGCTAAAATTTGGTCTACAGTTACTTTCTGGCTTCTGCTAGCCTTACTTTTAGTTAGTTTTTAATGCTGTCATTTTTTAAACTTAGTAACTCAAATAGTGAAATGAGATAAACAGATACAACAGAGTAAAAGTATCTTTAAGGGGGAGAGGCAGAGTACTACAACCATAATAAGAACTAAGATGAAGCAGAATAATGGAGGATAACACAATTTGACCAGTAGCTAAGAGAACCTTGAAAATGATTATTATTTGGGAGTTAAAGGTAATTTGCGAGATTAAATCTTCAATACATTTGCCCAATTGCCTTTTCAATCTGTACCTGGAAAATTGGTTTCGGTGGATACATTAATGTCTGAAAGTGTATTTATTTGTGTTGATGGCAGTCTTTTCTGTGAAAATTATGAGTGCCCATTTTTTAAAAGGCCATTAATTTCATGCAGGAGAGAGATGAATTTAGATTGGAGTAGTGGTGGCACACAATTACTTTTGTGATATTTTGAAAGTCTAGCCCTCCAAAAAAAAAATGTGCTGATGGATTAAATATTAGGAAACAAATTGCTATTCCTATATCCAAAGTTGTAATGTATAGAATAGTCCATTCAAAATAGATTCAACTGAATAGATTATGCCCATGAATTGAGAACATTTTGAGTACAAAGTTAAGGATGCGAAAACAGAATGAATTTTGCTAGGTCTTGCCAGAAAAGACCTAGACATATATAGACTAATTTATGGCCTATTTTCCCCACCACTATTTGACTATAGTATCTCTATAATAAAGCACCTTCAGAACTTACTACTAGATATGTTTTAACAGGACTGAGAAGGGAAAATTTCATGTAATATGTAAACATGCAAACGCGTCTAAGCCTCTCTCAATGCCATGGGAGCTTATTGAGTTAGCACATGGTCTCTGATGGGAGAGATCTGATCTCAGTGAGGATTGTAACATTTATACTATATTTGACCTTACATCCTGTTTTTACCCTCTCTTTTCAGTAGACATGCATTATATACATATATTCATTGAGCTTTAGTAATAAACAAAGGGCATTTCCTGAAATACTTAACAACTGATAGATTATAATGCAAATTAATATGTTTAAGTCTTTTCCTCAGAAAGAATTTCCTTCTTGCCTAATTTAAAAAGCAATCACCGCTTATTCTCCTTTCTCATCTCTTTAGGCAGTTTATTTTTCTCCATATGACTTGTCACTACATGGAGTATGTTTTTATCTGCTTATATTTTTTTATCTACTGGATTTCTAACACTTAAGGTATTTCTTGGTTATAGTGGAAACACAATTAGTTTAAAGTATTAGTAGAGGAAATTACAGATGGAGGCATAATAGAGAGAATAGTTATTCTAGTTCACAATTTTGGTGTAAAATTTTACTTTTCTTACAAAAGATTTTTCTCTAATAGTAATGGGTAATGGTTCTATCTGAGGATGTGAAAAGGAAGCTAGCTTTAGGTGAGTCTCAAAAGTGGCAGGCTTTCTGATTGTAAGGTGGTAAAGAGAGTCTAAGAAGAAAGAACAGAGTAAACTCAGCTACAGAATTGTAATTTTGATTGAAGGATCAAGTGCTTTATTACAGTTCATGGTGGAACCTTGACAAGAGATGAGACTGGTGGTAAACAAGGACCAGATCACATAGGGTTTTTGATGTTCTGGGATGCCTCATATATCACACAAGAATGCCGTTATCATGGCCTAAAAAGAATGTGTACTGACTAGTTATAAGAAGATATGTAATCAGCACCAGGTTCATATATTAAAAAAAACTCACCCAAAAGCACTGTGAATGATGAAAAGTATGAGAATCTTTAGAACTATAACTGACAGCTGAACAAATATCAAACTAACACATTGGTAGTAAGAATAGTGAGGGTTTGAGATGAAATCACAGAGACGGTATCCTGAGTATTTTCATAACATGCACTGTATTGTCTTTCATTGAACACACTGTATGTCTTAAGAGAACAAGAATCACTTGTAGGTGATATTTTTTGGGTCAAGCAAAATGTGAATAAGTATCTACGTCACAGTAGTTATGGGTAGATATAGAATTCAGGAACTATCAAAGAGGTGAATGGGCCTGGGACCTCCCACCCTTTATTTTGCCTAACCTAGTTTTCCTTATATATAATATAGATCAATTTCTTCTTCCTAAGTGGATAATAAAATCTATTGACTGAATGACTGAATAAATGAAACTCATGAGTTATTTTAAAAATGCATTAATTTCATGTACTTATGGCAAGTCCACTTCAATTTTTGCATAGTTTTATATACATTTTGAGTCAAGGTGATGAATTACTTTAGAGTTCAATTAAAATTAAATGAAAATATTTTTTTACTTGTGAATGAAATGTTAGGCATGTATTATTGATGATTGCAAAACACATGCAAACGTGTTTCATCAGCCCAAGCAAAGAATAATCTATGACTAGTATTTTTTTGGGGGAAATGCAGCTATATATTTAAAAATGGAAACCAAAACTTAAAAGATCACAAGGAAGACTTCATATTTCTTTCTAACACCAACCTTTTATACTCTCCAGCACTTCTAAGTACAGCCATTTCCAGTTGAATAAATCTTTTAACTAAGAAAATCAAAATTCCTCTGGCAAGAAGTTATCCTAAAACAATTCTTAAACCTGATTGGTGGTAGATGTAACTCTTGATATCTTTGTAAGATGAGCCCTTTCTATTTCTTACGAATACATACATACATACATACATACATACATAGAGGGTTGAAGAGATCAAATAATTTAGATTAAAAACATTGACTCTCATATTACAAAGAACTGAATATTTGCGATCCAGTTTCCTTAGAGACAAGGGTTCTTCCTCTTTGTTTGGGATGTCAATCTATTGCTGGATCAATATCAATATGATAAATCAATCATCATGTCCCACTAAGCCTGTATTTTTAAAGTTGTGTGTCACTGGCCACACATAAGAATCCCAACAAAGAGTCCGTAAGAATGTTGAAGGTTGTGTATATATGACTTACTGGGTCACATATCTGGGGTATGGTGTCTGGCAACCCACATTCCAATGGAGTGACTATACAGTTCAAAGTCTGAAGAACATTCTCCCAGTGGGGTGGTGGGAGAAGGATAAAGAGAGAGCAGATAAAATTCTCCATCTATCCCTAGGGCTGTCACAGAGATGGAAGGTGCAAGAAGGATGCTTCTCCAGGATCCGCCCTGGAGAGGTGGGACCAGGTCCTCCGAAAGAAAACCTGTCCCTATAGGATCTAACTAGTGCCTTCCCTAGTGCTTCCCAGGTGCTTTCTACAGAGTGGCCCTTTGTGCTTAATTGGACTCTTGTCAACCACCTAAACTACAAACAGAATTCTTAGAAGTTATAGTTTTGCATTCTAAGACTTAAGAATAGCGAATGACTTTGGAGAGAGACAAAGCAGCAGCATTTAAAGATGCAGACAATTAGCACATGAGATATTCTCCATTAGTGATACAGAGACAAAACTCATTTAAGTCATTACTCTTCTTTCAGGAGTAGAATTCAGGGCATATTTTCTACTATCTACATGAGAGTAGGTTTCAAATGATTGGTAGTAAATTTATAGATACAGGAAGGAAATGTATTTCCATTATTCTCTGCTTACAATTTACTGAGGGAAAATAAGACTTTAAGTTCATAGTAAAAGTGGAAAAGAGGAAAGTGGCTGCTATCACACCTCAAGGAACATACTGTATGTAGAAAAGACAGGAAAATAAAATGAAAAAGCACTGTAGTTTTTATGAGTGTTTCACACATCTGCCTGCCTACCCACTTTTAACTGATGATGGTCCTTTGGTGACAGACTATTTTCCTGTAAGATAAAAATCACTGTTTTTTTTTTAATTAAAATGCATTATGCTATAGTGAAATGTTTCTCATCACCTAAGTATAAAAGAGATGTATTTTTTTTCTAAATTACATAACTTTCCCTTTCCCATTGTGTATATCTGAACCTCCCCACCCCAGGTTCTTCTCAGAGTAATCAAAATTGTTATACTGGATAGCAAGGGAAGAATCATTTCAATCATGTATATGGAGAATATGCATGGTTTTTCAATTCTAAAGAGTAATGACACACAGGGACTATTTCTCCTGTGTTTAGGGGTAGAAGCATCAAAGAGAAGGAAGGAGACCTTCTCTAACAGGCAAGAGAGGATGACCTCATCTTTACTCTGACTGTAAAGATGGGAATCTTAGATGGAAAGAATCAGCTCACTGATAAACCCACACCCGAGGGAGCACCCAACTATACTTTTCTAGGTCACAAAATAGGAGCAGTGACTTCTTATCCAGTTAGGAAAATGGTAGAAGGCGTCAGGCAAGGAGAAACTTTCTCAGTCTCTAGGGCATGCAATGGTCTCAACTCAAAACAGTCTGCACCCATAAGAAATAGTCGTAGACTCCCTGAGACTCAGGATTTGATTGACCTGTAGTGACCATGTCATGCACATAAGGGGTATGCTCTGGACACATTGAGAAAAGCCTCTCTGACCCTTTTGGGGAGACAGAACCCACAGAAAGGATCATGGATAGCAATCATATAGAAAGTTGAAAATTATTATTACTGCATTGTAAACTCTACACCTTTGCTTCCAGGTGAGTTGAATTTTTGTCTACAATATCATATCCAAAGTCTCATTTTCATTAAATTTTCTATGACTCTAACACAATCCTGGGTTGTATCCACCATCTTTGCTTAGCAATAAAGTAGTGCTTGCTGAGATGTTATGACTAGTCCTTGGTCAATAGGATGCTAGTGAATATGAATCCACAAACCCAAAACGAACAGGAACAATGGCAAATGTCCAAGCTGCTTGTGAGATTTAGCAGCATATTTTAAGATGCATTTAGCATCTTTATGCAAGTGGATGCTAGAAGCAGACAATTTATTTAGTGGAAAGTTCTATGTTGACATCAGTGAAATATACATGCTAGATAATTTTTTAAATTCTAATTTATTATTTTACTTACTTTATATGTAAGAGGTGTATTTCATAAGAAGTCAAGCACAGAAATGCCATTTCTCTGTTTTATTTTGCTATTAGCTTGTTAAACATAACATGCAAATAATCAAAAAGAAACGTACATATGACTTAGAGTAAAGGATAATTCTAGAAACGTTTTACTAGGTAACGATAAATTGCTGATACTGAAAATACTGCTTTGAAGTGTGTGGCTTTCTAAATTCTTTCTGGCATTTTGTAAAATCTCTGTGGACTCAGATTTAACAAGTATGTTTCAGATAAACAAATTTGAATAAATTGAAATCATTTGTTTAAAGCAGTAAAGATTCATATATAATGTACTTCGTGCTTTCAGGCACATTAAGTTATGGTTTAGAAGTTATAAAACTTGGGTAACTTCCAATCTACCAGTAAAACTATGCATAATATTTTATATTAGAGATGTTGAAAACATGGAATTTACAAATAAAACATTGAATTTGTTCCCTTTATGTGTGTGTGTGTACTTGCGATGAAGTAGGCCTGCCTTTCATCGTCTTTTTTTAAAAAGTAGTAAAATGTTTACAAAACATTTTTCTCCCAGAATTTAAAATTGGAAGTGATAAACAGCAACAAAAAGTGAATACTATGAAAACTAACATTAAATTTTTTTTTGTTGTTCCAAGATTCACTTCCATGGAATTATTAGATATTAATTAACCCTGATTTCAGTGGCTACACGTAGACAGTCATACATATCAGGAGGCAGGCTGTCCTGACTGAGGGGGTTGCCATCCAAACGTAGATGCTTGATCTTGGAGTATGAAAGAGGACCCAGGATCTTACAGAAACTCTTCACATCAAACTCTGGAAATTGAAAAATAGAAAACATTAATCGTTATATTTTAGGAGGTAGACTTGAAACAATTGTGAAAAAAAATCCCCTCAAATCCCTAATAAAACCTAACGGTCTTCTTCCCTTTTACAAACATCACTTATTTAGTTTATATTTAAATTAGGAACTGCTAAAGGGACATCAGGCTACCAAATGACATAAAAATGCTGAGTAAATAACAACTGTGGTACATCATGGTGTTCAGTGGAATGATCTTGTACATCCATTCTATCATTCTAATTAAGACACTTCACATATTGCTAGCAATTGATATGTACTAAAGCATTTTGTTTCCTTTTAATTATGTTCTCATTACACATTACATTAGGAAGAACTTTGATTAGGTTAATGCCTAGAAGTCTAAATTTGAAACATAAAAAATAATTTTTGGCTATTTTCTAATGTTGATGAATTATTAGCAGGTCTTTTTTTATGGAAACAGAATGTGGAATGTTGATAGATGTCATTATTATATGATAAAATAAGCTAAATTGAGGACATAAATTCAAAGTCAAGCTGCAGGTATTAGTGGCCCATGTCAAGGATATGGAAGCATGATAGCCACAAGTTTTCAAATGACCGTATATTCTGGGCACTGTGGTTTAATCTCAGCTTGACACTGTGTGTCTATTGTCATTTCTCCAAGAGTACTTTCCTTCCATGTTTTATACAGTAAGACTTTATGCCTTATATTCTCCTATATTTGAACCCCTTTATTATTTGAAGTGGGTAGCCCTGCTCTTGTGATTAACGTATCAAATTTAATGGATTTCTTCTGTCCCAACGCATGTTAAATTTCACTAGCATTTTGTTCTGAGTATCCTGCTTTCTAAGTATAAATACTTCTCAGGCTGGACCATATATTGCCATAGAGTGAATCTTCCACTGGAAACAACTGTAAGGATTCAGTAGTGATAACTCTATATATATATATATATATATGCTTTCTAGATAACGGTGGCACGTGCCTGTAAGCTTCAGCCTATGAAGTGTCTGGGGCTAGGGATCGCAGTTCAAATCCCACTTGGGGCAACACAGTGAGACCTAGTCCCAAAAACATAGCATGGTGTGTGCCTGTAATCTCAGCTACCTGGGAAGCTGAGGTTGGGGATTGCTTGAGTCCATGGTACCCTGGGCAACATGAGACTGCAGTTCCATGGGCAAAAATAATGAGACCTAGTCTCAAAAAAAAAAAAAAAAAAATTAACCGGTGTCATTTCAGAATTGACCACCAAGATCTGCTCCATGAGAACATCTCAATTCTACCAGTTGTTATATGCAATTGTCACAGAATTACTATCATAGATATGTCACATTTCTGTCTTATTTTTGTGTTTTTATGACAGCAAAGTCAATGTCCCTATCAATTTAGATGAGGAAACCAACTTTCAGGCTATAAAGGTGTTCAAATTCAATAGGTTAGCATGTAGATATTATAGCTCTTTGTGTGAATCACTGTTTCCCATTGGAATTTTATTTAAAAAAAGCCTTACCCATGAATCAAATGTTTCTAAAACTCTAAAAGAATAAGTTGAGGACTTGTGAAAGTCAATTTTCCACCTGAATCTGTATTGCTTTAATTGAAAACACCCCAAAAGATGACAAGAAAAGAGTAAGTGCATAAAATGCACAGGTGGCTCAAACTACCACCCTTCAGAATAGAATAAAATAAGGCATCAGGAGAAAGAAAGGAGAAACTGTGGGGAAAATCAAATGAGATGAAGGGATGCCTACAAAGAAAAGGGACTGTCCAATGCTGCCTAATATTATATCCAAATCCCACTATCTTCCTCTGTCCAGAGTCTCACAGTCCTCCTAAGAACACTGTGAAGACCACATACATTGCAACATACACAACATCATAGGGATGACAGAGATAAATGACCATCATAACAGAATATATACTGAGATTCAAGTAAGATGTCAGAGACCATGAGATTTTATGGGCTGCTCTAGGGATGAGGAGGAGATAGGCTGAAAGTCACGTCTGGTGTTGTCTCCTCCTCCCTCCACTAGATTTTGCCAAGAAATCCAGATAAGACAAAAATCTAAGTCATGATGTAAGCAAACAATAACAGATACATATGAAGAGTTAACAGGATTAATTCAGAATATTATATTTGAAGAAATTCATATTTAAATTCTACAATTTTAACAGTTTATCTGGACACCCCCCAAAAAGACCAGATCTTGGATATATAACTTAAGCAGAAATAATCTATACATTGAATTGAAGGAATATTTTGCTGAAATTTTCATTCACTTTAAAAACATGGAGACAAATATTTGCATTACATTTCAAAACATGTGGAAACATCAGTCAAACACAGGCAGAGATTTCTACTTACTTTCAAGTTGATTGACCTCCAGATAGTAGTTTTCAAGGTTTTCACTTACAGGAGGTATTTTTTTAAGCTTATTATAGGAGAGATCCAGTTCAAGCAGCGATGACACGTTAAAAGAATTTCCCTGAACTCCACTATCAACCAGTTCATTATGGGATAAACGCAGGTACTGCAACCCATTAAAATTCTTGAAATACTCCTCAGGGATGCTGCCAATCTTGTTGTGATCTAAATAGAGAGTTAGGAGGGATACTGGGAGACCAGAAGGTAGTTTAGCTAACTGATTGAAGCTCACATCAAGGTATTCGAGTGATTTAAGACCCTTCAAGGCAGATGAAATGGCATCCTCTTTCAGCTGGTTGTGCTGAAGGTGAAGGAAGGTCAGGTTGACCAACCCATCCAAGGATCCGAGCTTGGTGATCTTGTTATGAGTAACCTGTAGGTCCACCAGAGATTTGGGAAGGGGACCTACTAACTCTGTCAGATTGTTATGATTTACGTGCAGCTTCTTCAATTGCTTAAGCTTAGAGAAGACATTTCCTTTAATCTTGGAGTTTTCTAGAAGGTTATAATCTAGAATAAGCCACTGCAGATCAGTTACATTCTCAAAGGCCTTATCATCGATATGGTCAATCTGGTTATTTCTAAGGTAAAGGTACTTGATTCCAGGGGGCACCATTGGCACATTTTTCAATTTCAGTCCATCGCAGTACATGGCAGTTGGGTAGCTTTCGGGGCAGTTACATTCCGGTGCACAATTAGGTGATGAATAGCCGTACATTTGTAGGGGGGAGTCATAATCATAGTAGAAGCCACTTGCACAACTTATTAATGTCAAGAGGAGAGGAAACATACCTAGATTCATTTTTGGCAACTGTTTTGAATCCTAAATAGAGTGGAAAGATAGATGGTTAAAAAATAGTATATACTTGGGAAAAAGTATATTCAATTATGTTCATCCAACTATGTTAAATGCATTGGAATATGTATTTTTTTGCTTTTAGTGCATGTTGGTGTCTTTTAAATTTTTACTTAAGTATAAGGATAAGGGTGTATGTTTGTAACTTGTAGGTTTCCAAGATTCCAGTTAGATTTCGCACATATGTGCCCCCTTCTGGGTGAGTCAGGCCTAACTGTTCTGGTCAATCACTCTATGCCTATGCACTTCCTTCCTGCAATGCTTTCAAGGAAGTTTTCTGGGCGGTGCTTATTGATACCCTGTTAGAACACTTCTTCAGTACCATCTTTGAAACCAGAGTAAATGAAAAGACAATTCATAACCTGCACCCTCTATCTTACCACTCAACTTCATGAAAAGATCTTATTAAGAAGATCTTTCTTGGAAACTTAGACAATCTGTGTCTGTCTGTCTGTCTGTCTCTCTCTCCTCTCTTTCTCTCCCTCTCTCTCCTCGCACTCACCACCCCCCAAACACTCCTCTTTATCCCTTTCCATTCCCTCCCTCCCTCATTGTATATTTAAGGAAGTGGCTATATTCTTTTAAAGAGTCTGCTTTCTGATGCTTCTGAGGAAAACAAACATAAAATTTTCAGTGGGGTGTGTATGCATATTCAAGCTTTGTTTAACATTCCATTCTTTTACACACACTTCTAAATTATGTTCTGACTCCAGTATTTAGTATGCTAGTTGTAGTAAAATGAATGCTTGTAAGTCAGGGAACTTTCACAAATTCTAAAAAAAAAAAAGCAAACTTCAAAAGAGATTCAGAAAGAAATTTGGTAGAGAAAGATGTTCTTTTCCAAGTTTTGAGTTAAAGTTTTCCTTTCTCAAGAATAACTTACAAATCTACTATCTTCATGTCAAAATTTAAGAAGATGTAATTTCCCTTTCTGTGTTTCAGAGATCTCATGGAATGGAGGCTGTAGAAAGATGGATATTGAAAGAAGTCTGTTTTTAGTAGTGGAAGAGTAACCATGTGGGAAAAGATAATATTGTGACTACATATGGAAAAAAAATTGTAGATGTGATTTTCAACTTCCTGGTATGAAGTAGAAGTTCAACATATTAGGTAAAGGGAAGTAGGATAGAAAGTAGGACTTTTGTAGCATAAAGGGTATGCTGGAGAAGTGGTAACTCTGAGAGAAAAACATTGTGAGCAGGATCCAAGAGATACTGTGTAATATTCTATCTTCCTATGAGAAGCAGGGTACAAATATTTGGTGAGAGTACTTTGGGAAGATTTAGGATCAAATACTTGAGGATAAGTTGGATTTTTTGTATCAGGAACTTAAACACATTTGTTTTATAGTGAAATGACAAAAGAATTTTAATTTGGCAGATGAAATCCAAAAATAATTTATGGGAAATACTCTCTAAAGCTGACACATTACAGCATATGGCCATATTTTTAGTCAATCATTTCCTAAAAATTTTGATGGATTTGTTCAGTTTACTTGACAGGATTTACCAATGAAGAATATTATATAATGCCAATGTGATTATATGATAATTTGTTACTTTTTGTTTCATATGATATTTTTCATTATTTATAACTGATAAGGTAACATTGATTTACAAAAATGCATGTGATTCAGAAATACAAGTGCCCACCTCTTCCATATGTATGTAGCCATTATATTACAGTATGCTAATGTAGTTAAAGATTTGTCACACTTAAGTTATTAAGTGTCCACTTTATTTTGAGCATATATCAAAATAATCATGGTATCTATAATGTAAGTATTCAATAGTAAAGAAAAAAATGCTTCCACTTTTTTTTTAACTTTGCAGAGTAAATATTACAACTCTCAATTCAAAGAGAGTTTGTAACCATATAATGCTTCACTGTGAAGCAAAATTGCATTTCTTCCTAGACTTTTCAAATACCTGTGGCTTTGGGGGAAAATACTTTTTCCCCCCAAAAAGTGAGTAAACTATTTCCCAGAATTTCTTTAAAAAACTCTTTTAAATATACACCCAAAAGCAAATCTTTAAAATTAACAAAATGGAAATAAGTAATCCATAAGTTCTAAATTCTACATTCCATAGCTTACATTTTATACCAACATGAAACATTACCACACATTGTAACAAACCATAGCCATATATTAATTGAAAAGTTTGGAAACTGATGGGAGTAACTTTCTTTGTTCCAAAACTAAGATCTAACAGCACACTCACAGGTATTAACAAATTTGCATGAAGTAACAAGCATCTAACTAGCCATACATTTTCACTTTCTAATTTAAATCATTTCTCATCTAACCTTGAAACTATTTATGACTTGCTTTGCCAAACAACACTCTGTAAAATGTATCTTCAATCTATAAGTCATGGAAAGCAGATTAGGAAAAATCTGAAAGTAAATGCTCAGAACTATAGATTTGCTCTTGACTGGCAATTGGCAAAGTTGCTCTGGAATTTTTCCTGTTCCTGTTACAATAAACACTGCCCCACACAGTCAGCATCCACAGTGCTATAGTTCAAACAGCACTTACCTTGCTATCTCGACACTGCTTTGGTTAATTCTTTAAGCAGATGCACTGTGAAGAGGAATCCACCAATGTATGCTGTGAACTCTGTCAGGACGAACTGCCTGCCAGATTCTTAGTGATACAAGAACTGAAGGGGGGGAAACCCAGGCTAGTCACGCCAGTCTGAGTGGAGTTATGTCATTGTGGAGATCGTGTGGTGTGGCATGGGAACGCTCTGCTCTCTAACGAAGTGCAGGTGGACTCAAGAAGGAGGGGTAGCCCCATTCATTCCCCAAGGAATGGGAGAGAGATCCATACTTAATGAATCCAAATACTATAGCTTTAAATCTGTAACCAAGTCCTGCAACAAATGGAGCAACTACCTTGAGAATCACTCTCTTAAAAAAGATTTTACTTCTGTAACTGTGGATTAAGTGTGATTCTCTGCTCTACGCTCATGTGCATGTGAAGGTCTCATAAATCATAAGGAGAATAATTTCCAGAATATGTAAATGAACGGACTCAGGGGAAGGGAATCATGTCTGTACATTAATCTCACAATTTCTATCGATTCAGTTGGACTAGCTTAATTTTTAGCCATGAGGGTAGCTTATATTCGTTTCTAAAACATGAAAGGAAAAAAAGCTTCATATGTACTCTGAGACAAAAGACAGAGATATCAACAGTTCTTGTTTGCTTTTTTCTATCAAAGGCACTCATTTTATGCTGCTCATGTCTGGAATCAATCAACAATGTCTGTCTGTTTCTTATTTTGTGGATTGAATTTAGGAATTCATCCAAAACATCACTGGGGGACAGCATTCTATATCTTAATGCCAAAAAATCATAAAATAACATGAAAAAGTAATAACTATACACTAAAAATATCACAAGGCAATAATCTTCCACTGCCATTGCATGTTGGAAATACTTTGTGGAAAGTACAAGTTGTACAATGTTTTAAGCTCCTAAAGGCATGGATTGATATATACCTGCTACCCAAATTATCTACTTTATTTGTGATATTATCAGCTGTATTTATAGGAATTTTCATCTCCAATATTTTGTTCCCTGTTTATAAAAACTCTTACAGCCAGATATTTTAAATTGCTACATTGTAAGATTTCCCCTTTTAAAATTGCAAATATATCATTTTTCAATTGTGAGACCTGAAAGTATGATTTAATTTTTACAACCACTAATGCATTTGATTGAAAATTATTAGAATAGTGTTTTATTTTATACAAGAACTAATAAATAACAAAAAATTAATGGTGATTAATTAAGGTGATTCATAACATTTTATTATATTCTAAGAAAAATAAAAAGTTTTTGATTTATAATAAAGGAAATAAATTAACTTAGAAAATCAAGAACGAAAAATATTAGACCAATCACTCATAACTTAATGACTTTTTTAAGAAGATAATTGAAGTAATATAAGCATTAACATTGAATATATCAATTCTGTAGTCTGAGATTTAAAAAAAATCCATCTACTCCTAGAATATTTTATATGAGACAATAAATGTAGTGTCTGTAATAGCATTTAAGTGCATTAAGATGAATTAAACTCATTATGAAAGTGGTATCATCAACATGTAATTTTCCTCTGTAAAATCTATTCTGTCAAATTAGTTACTGGATAAAATTACACATTTATAAGACAATCAAGTCAATTCCACTGTATCCACTTTTTTTTTTTGAGACTAGGTCTTGCTATTTTTGCCTAAGGAACCACAGGCTCTCGTTGCCCGGGGTACCACAGACTCAAGCAATCCCCAGCCTCAACTCCCCAGGTAGCTGGGATGACAGGCATGTGCCACCACGTCCAGCTATTTTTTTGCAACTAGGTCTTGCTACGGGCCCCAGGCAGGACTCGAACCACGATCCCTAGCCCTGGCTGCTTCATAGGCTGAAGCTTACAGGCACAAGCCACCGTGCCCGACCTAGTATCCACTTTTAAGGTGTTTACATGTTCACATGCTTTAGTTTCTGGTTTTTACATCTATTCAACTTTACTTAACATGTTTTCAAATCTAATATTTTCACATTTTCAGTAGCAGAAATGGAGACTCAGCAAGTTTAAATGATTTGCTAAAAGTCACCTAAAAATCCAATGAAAGAAGTATGAATATGAATATGGAAGTAAGTAGACAGGATGTATTTGAGAATGAGTAGCTACATTAAGCAGCTGAAAAAGATTTGTCCATTCAGAACCAGTTTGAAATGATTTTTATGTTCTGAATTGCTCACAATGGGTTCAAAGAAATTTGAATTGTTTTTCTCCAGGTAGAAACTACTTGAATTGATTTTATTACAGTCAGAACCAGTTTGAACCAATTCCATCTAGTCAGTGCTGTTGTGAACCTGTCAAATTATTTGAACAGGTTTTGTGTTGTCAAAATCAGTATTACCCAGTCAGAACTGGTTTGAATAAGTTTTATCCAGTCAGCATTGATTTTTTTTTTCCCAGTGAAAACTAGTGTGGTCCTGTCTTTGTTTAAGAACCAATTTGAAATGTTTTTTCTTGTAAGAATTCATTTGAACCTTTTTGATTGGGTCAGAGCTGGTTTTGTTTAGTCAGAAATGACTGGAATGCATTTTGAACTGGTCAGAACTGGTCAGAACTGGTTTGAACTAGTTTGAACTGCTCAGAACTGGTTTGACCCATTTTTATGTACTCAGAAACTTTTTGAACTGGTTTTACCCAGATCAGAAGCAGTTTCAGTCAGTTCTATACAATGAGAGTCAGTTAGTTTTATTAATTTCCAGCAGGTCAGAACCTGTATGAAATGTTTTTATCCTGTGAGAACCTCTTTGACATACTTCTAAATGGTCAGAAATGGCTTGAGCCAGTTTTAACCTGTTCTAATCAGTTTGATCCAGTTTAATCTGGCCAGAACCCATTTTGAACAGTCAGAACCATTTTAAGCTGCTTTGTTTGAACCAATCAGTGCTGATTTGAAATAGTTTCAGTGTGTCATAACTGATTTAAACTGGTCAGAAAGAGCTTAAATCATTTAAACCTAGCATTAATTGGTCAGAACCAACTTGAACTTGTTTTAATGGGTTAGGAGCAGTTTGAACCAATTAGATGTGGTTGTAACCACTTTGGACCTGTTTTGTTCAGTAAAACTGGTTTCATTGAGTGAGAACTGGTTTCAACTTTGTCTATCTGAACAGCACCAGTTTGAATGTCTAGGAAATAAAAAATAAGATATTTTGCAAAGAATAATGAGCTGCGATTATTCAGGGGTCAAATAATTCTAGAGAGATGGAAACCTTTTTAAGGGTTAAAATTATATGTTGGGCGAATCTGATGTCTACTTATCACTGAATTCATGAACAGACCTTCTGAATATACACAAAGATTAAAAATAAGATGTTTTTCTTCTGATGACCTCTATGATGGTTTAGAATAGAAAGTTTTCCAAAGAGCTGAACAAATAAAAAATGTATCTGTTTCTCTAGCATATGGGGTTAAAATTATTTTTGTCTTTATAAGTTAGCATTTTACTGAGAGTTCAGCAAGTATATAGAGATTTGAAAATTTAAATAATTACTAAATGTGTCTTTTACCACAAAACTTTTGCAGCATATTTTGAAAATGACATAATGCTGACTCATTTTATTCCACTAAAAACAAATTTGCTTATAATAGCAAATGGTATAAGCACTCATTAGTTTAGTGTTGAAAGTTTTGATCCTGAAATATAAGTTACCTTTTAGACCAAATATCCTTCCTCGATTATATTTGTAAGGAAGTGGTTGACCTGAAAGATTAAGTAGTTAATATGCTTTCAGATGATAAACATTTTCCTGAGTTATATGGTTTCCTCTAAGCTTCAGAAGAAAATTTCAGAAAATAGCTCTGAGGTTTTAAAATACATGTTGTAGTTGACATTTGTAAACCACAAAGATGTTTTTTATGATAATTATTTCAATATTGAAAAGTCATATGTGCTTCTAAGTTTTCCCTCTGCAGAATATATGTTTTTGGATACTCATCCAAGCCTAATATATTCCAATACATACCCAATTTTTCCCTCCCTTTGCACAACAAAAGAATTGCCATGATGTCAACAAAAGCCCTTCAAAGTTTCCAAAACAAAATTGTCCAGATACAATACAGTAATTATGCTGATGATTTGTTAGTTTAAATGTTTCTGTACTTTCCAAAGTCTTTATTTATTTTTGGTTTGTCTATGAGTATTTGGAAATGACTAATTATTTTAAAGTGATTTCAAAAGTTGACTGTTCGTCAAAATCATTTGAAAACTATATATATATCTAATATAGTATAATATATGTTCATATATTTATATATAAAGTAAAATTTACAAATATATAATTTTATATAAAGTTTTATATATATATATAAAGCTTCCCAAGAGATTTCCCTTGGAGATCCTGCTTGAATATGTGTGCTGAGAAATCTGGATTTTTAATAAGCTCCAAAAGTGATTGGAGTAATCACTGGAGAATAGATGTGTTCATTCCTCTATTTGTTTCACATTGTAGTAGATGGTATTATCACTCTAAATTGGGACGCTAATCATTCCTCTATTTTTGTCTCTTTATAGCATAGATCTTAGTACTATAAATTTGGAGACAAAGCTAATATCAGGCATGGAGAACTTTGAATTTTATTGAAATGATCTTCTAAAGACCTCTGACTTTCTAATTATCTGGTTTTGCTATTGTGATATACTGAACTAATGGGGGGGTGTCTCTTCGTAAGATTTTTTTTCAACTGTCCTATGATATGGTGTCTCTGCTTTCTAATAACTGAATAACTTGTGAATCCAAAGGGGGAAATTAGGGATTAAATAGCACTATTCTATGGAGGAAACAAAGTGGTTTAGTACCACCTGCATCAAGCCCATGTGTCAGTCCACAGATTGTGCACATTTGGAGAAAAAAGATGGCAAAAAGACAGTGTCTTCAGGAATCCTCCTGCTGGTCAGCATAACTTGGGCAAGTCTGTAAATCCATCAGCCATAAGCTATTTCTCACTTGATGTTGGGTGAAAATTATCAATGCACTACATTCAGATGAATCTTTTCTTCATTTTTGTCTCATGTTCCACAGATACTGGACAGTAGGAATTTGAATTTACTGATTGTTATTTGGTTTCTTCACTGATTAACCTTGGCTACTAAAATCTATAGATCCTGGGTTTATGGTCACTTATCATCAGGGAGCATCATATTTCCATCTGTCATTACTAATATTTCATCATACACCACCGTTGGCTGGTTTTGAATATCACTGTCTGGTTATAACTCGCAAATAAATCCCTGAGCCAGTGGGGAATGATGCAACTCCCGAGGGATTCAGGGTGCTTGGGTTTTCCTGGGGATGTGGCTCAGAAACCCAATATACTCCAGGATCAGTCCTTGATGCTGTTATAGAAATTACCACCAATTTAGTGGCTCAAAACTGTATTTGTTATCTTTCAATCCTTACATTCAGAAATCCAAGATGTGCTTTACTGGTTAAAATTACTTCTTAGCATAGCTGCATTCCATTGTGGGAATGTTACAGGCTTGTGAGTGACATAGCTAAAAATTGTTTCATACCAGAGTACCCTGGTGGGTGGGATATGAGAAAAAAAAACACGAGAAGATGCAACAAGTACCAAAAGGCATATAAAAGGAAGGAGGGGGGTGGGAGAAAAAGATGGAGACAAGAATAGTGGACTGAGAGAACAGGCCCACATGGCCTGACCAGGGGAAGCCCCTGGAAGCGTGAGCTGGTGGTTGCAAGGAGCCATGGTGACTGACAGAAGAGTGGCCGATGTGGAGAGTGTGACATCACAGCAAGGTGGCATAGTGAGCTGGTACCTGGAGATGGCCAGGGATTTGGAAAGCTGCTTTATGCATCAGCAACTATGGAAGAAGTTTGAAGAGCCTTGGAGAAGCAAAGCAGCATGAAACACTGGAGAGAGAGGAAGCAAAGAGAAGATGACAGAGAAATACTGGAACTTTGCAGAGTGCCTGCCTCAGGTTTGGAGGGGCAAAGGGGCATGTGTCTTTGGGACCTTTGGGACTGAAAATGGTGACTGGGCTAAGATAACTGGCTACCTGTGGCAGTAAGGATTTTCATTTTCCTGGTTAATTTCCTTGTAAATTAAACCCTGTTGTTGAACTGTGTTTGACAGCAACTGCTCTGTGTGAGTGATGCAGACCTGTGGCTTGTTGTTTGGAGGCTTTTGCCCCTTTTGGACTCGATTTCAGTGACACCAAAGGAGAATTTATATCCTTGCCTGCCCAACTTTTCAAGGACTCTTGCATTTCTTGTTCTTTTCAAGAACTCTTGCATTTCTTGTCTCCTAGGCCCACTGTCTCATCAGCAATGCCCAGCAATCAGCATGATTCAATGGCTTTCTTGCCTCAGGCCTCATGAACATCAACTCTCCTGCTTCCTTTTCCACGTTCAAGAGTTTTGTGACCCCCTACTAGTCCACCCAGGATGATCTCTATGTTAATGTCAGTTGAGTAGAGCCCTTGATTACGTTAACTACTGCCATTCCTCCATCATGTAAAGCATTCACAAATTCCAGAATTAGACAGTGGGCATCTTTGAGAAATCACAATTCTGCATACAGTGGTTTCCAGAGTATTTTGTGGGACCAAAAGATGCCAAGATATTGGATTGAAAGAATCTTTGTTCTTTAGATCTATGACTTATTTTTTAAAGCAATTTTTCGAATATCAAGCAAAACCATCCTAGATCCACTCTCATATTACAGAATCCAGTTGTCTACTTTGCAGATTTTAGGATTCAGCTGGGAAGATGACTGGAAATGTGATCGTTAGTGGAATAAGTCAGCTGTTACATGGCCAAATAGTGAATTTGATATTCCTTTGGAAACCAGAGAGAAGAAAATACAATGAATTTATTCTGGGTCAGGTTAATATCCTTTCTGGGAATAAACTTTGGAGTGACTTAAAAAGTGGACTGAGTGGGTTTCTTTCTTCCTTTTATTTTTTTACTGTGGGTGTGTGGGTTGCTCTTCCCAGAAGTAATGCAGTTTCCTTAATTGAGCAACCAGAAGATGGTGGGAGAGAATACTCACAAGTCTGCATTTAACACTGTGACTATTGCTATCATGATTCAGAGTAGAATCCCTGAATGAATGATAATCTTATTTTGACACTAGAGATGAAAACAAAAGGTAGTCATCTAAGCAGAAATCCAGCAGTGCAACTGCATATAGCATGAACCACAATGTTGAAAACCTTTCCTCATCACTTTACCTCTAAAATATATTTGGGACTCTTATTAATGCTGATTCCTCTCCCTTTGTTTTTTCTGTCATACTTCCCAATTATAGTCCTCTATCACTCCTCTGATTGCTTTGTGATTAATGCTGACACCTGCCATTGGTCTACAAATATAAATATATTCATTGTATGTATGCTGATATATATAATAGACTCTTTGTAGTAGATAGTATTTAGTATATGCACTGTCCACAGAAACTAAACAGAATAAGGAAGCAAAGAAAGGGAGTGTCCATTCCTTTTAGGCTTAGTGGTATTTCTTTTTGTAAATGTATCACATCTCCTTAATCTACTCATTTGATTTTGGGCCCTTGTGTTGTTTCTATAATTTGGCTCTTTGGAAATAGTACTGATAGGAGGAGTAGAAGTGCATATGTATCTTCAAATTAATGGTCTTTTGTTCTTTGCTTTGGTAGATATCTACTTGTGAACATGTTGACTTTATAATAGATCTATCTATAATGCTTTGAGAAGCCTCCAGTGTTTTCCATAGGAGATGAACTAGTCTACAAACCTACCCACAGTATACATAGGTTCTTAAGGAACATTCTTAGTTGGCAAAATATTTTGAGATATTCATAGTTCTTGATTCAATAAACCTTATATTCAGGTATCAAAATACTCAGTGGTTTATAGTTGGGAATTATTTTTCAATACTTTGTAATAATAGAGTTTAAGATTACATTCTAAAATAGGGCCGGGCACGGTGGCTCGTGCTTGTAAGCTTCAGCCTATGAAGCGGCCGGGGCTTAGGGATCGCGGTTCGAGTCCCGCCTGGGGCCCGTAGCGAGACCTAGTTCCAAAAAATAGCTGGGCGTGGTGGCGCGCACCTGTCATCCCAGCTACCTGGGAAGCTGAGGCTGGGGATTGCTTGAGTCCATGGTACCCC